>PVJC01009937.1:0-44789 GCA_004026665.1 Murina feae
TCGAAAGGGGACTGAAACGAGAGAAGTACAGAGAAAAGCAGAGTGTCTTCTGGTTCCAGCTTCCCAAAACCACTTTCAGTTTCACCTCCAGTCCCAGCTGGGGTGCCCGCCTTCGGATGTCTTTGTGTTTCCTCCACATGCTTGCCGTCTGCCTGTCTTTACCTAATCTGGTCTGAGTGGGTTTTGTTTGCTTGCAATCAGCATTTTCTCTTGGTGAGGACAGTCGCGAATATGCTGGGGAGAACCAGCTCCTCCCGCTGGTGTTGCCTCAGGGGAGGGATGGGACGCTGAGGGCTCATCTCCTTGGTGTTTATTTGCCTAAACAAAGCAGGACTGCATAAGCTCCTCTTCAAACAAAACACGCAGAGAAAAAGTCCAGTGAGTGACGCGCTCTCCCAGATCCTCCCCGTCCACCCCACTGTAACTCTTCTTAAAAAAACATATTTTTATTGATTTCAGAGAAGAAGGGAGAGGGAGAGATAGAAACATCAATGATGAGAATCATGAATCAGCTGCCTACTGAAGATAGAGCCCACAGCCCGGGACCCAAAAAAACAAACCCTTCAATTTTGATAGAAATGTAGGTTTATTTCGATAGAGACATGTTGAAATACAAAGGGCTGAAAAAAAATGAGTAATTGCTAACATAAAATAATAGAACGTTTTAATAAAATTTAATATTTTTTCTTGAACATTAACTTACCAGACACTGAATAACTGTACAAATAAATAAGCATAACGCAAATAAACCTATTTTTGTTGTTCTCCAAAAGCGAAATATTTCCTGTTGTGCACACCAAACAAGTCAGTCCAAGACTAATGACATGGCAATCAGCTGCTAAAATATTTGCCACTGGTATTAGTGAAGAGGAATGCTGCACCTGTGCAGAAAGGGTGTAAGAGAAAGGAATACAACACAATTATAGTCATCAGTCATTAGCAAACGCTGTCGTTTGTTATTAATAACTAGAGGCCCAGTGCACAAAATTCATGCAAGGGGTTTAGCCCTCGCAGCCCCGGCTTCCTCCGGAAGGTTGTCTGGAAGGACATCGGGAAGATTGTTCAGCTGTCTGGTCTAATTAGCATATTTTGCTTTTATTATTATATATTGTGTATAACAGGATATTGTAAAAATTAAGTTATGAATTTTTTATTAAAACGTTTCTTACATACATTGTATTGACTGGGCCACAAAAATATTCACTGTGGGCCACATGTGGCCCGAGAGCTGTGAGTCTGACATGCTTGCTTTGGTCCACAGGCTGACGCTCTACCCACTGAGCCAAACCAGCTAGAGCTCCACTGTCACTCCTGACTGTGACGTTCTTCTCACAGCTCCTCGGAGCTCTGAGGGCAAAAGAAGGTGTCCCCTCCTCTGCAGGTGTGGTGAGCGCTATCCCACGACCTGTCTTAACGGCGGGCAGTTCCCATAAGTTCACAACGTCTTACCCCCACACTGTGATAAAACAATAGGCATGTGTTTAAGATGGGTTTGCACAATTTTTTTGAAACCCATGCACCTGTCCATAGGGTATTGAAGAGGGAAGAGTCAGGTCCTCTTCAAGAGGGAATATAAAAAAAGGATAAAATTAATTTAATAATATATCTAACTCAGCATACAGGGTTCCAAAAAATGTATCCCCACTTGAACAGCTGAGAGCTCAGTTGTGAAAATGAAATGTATTTTAGTAAACACATCTTTATCATTATTCAAAGTGTGTGCGTACATCCTGGGGACAGCCTGCAATAGTGTTCTAGGTCTGGCCTCACAAAGACCACAAACACAGGGGCGTAAGCCACAGAAGTGTATTGTTTCACAGTCTTAGAGGCCAGACCTCAGACCAAAGCATCAGCTCACTTCTTCACAGGCCCCCTCCCTGCAGACTAGCTCTGTCACTGCCCAGGGCCAGGGGGCTGGGGGGAAGGGGAGTAGTCAGAAGGGCCTCTGGGCAGAGGTTCTGAGAAGAACCCTTCCTTGCCTCAGGGCAGCTTTGGTGATGCCCTCGATTCCTTGGCTTGTCACAACGTAACTTCAGGCTCTGCCTCCACCTCCGCCCTACATGGGCTCCCTGGGTGTCGATGTGTTCGACCGTCTTTTTACAGGGAGACCAGTTATTAGATTTAGGGGCATCTTGAGGTCCTTAGCTACTTACACCTGTGAAGACCCTATTCCAAATAAGGTCACATTCTGTGGTTCTGAGTAGATTCGAATCTTAAGGGACACTATGAAACCACTGCCATGCATTGGGAGTAAAATCTTTCACTTTTGCTCTTAGAATGGAAGTGCTCCTATTAGAGAGGAAGGTACTTAAGTGTCGCAAGCTGCGTCAGTTGGCCCACAGGTCACCGCCAGAAGGCACAGGGCTTGTCTATCTGAACTCCACCTATGAACACCCTCATGGACGTTACATATGTGTCAACTTTTCTTACTGATTTCTGAGAAAATATGATAGAGAATACAACTGATTTCCCTTGTCCAAATATTGCAAATGTTTTTGTTGTTCTATTTTTTGCCATTTAACCCTGCTTATGGGGATTTTGAGCTGTTGAATGTGTTTCATTAAAAAATATGTGACTTGCCTGGCTGGTGTGGCTCGGCGTTTGAACCAGGAGGTCATGGTTCCATTCCCTGTCAGGGCGCAGGCCCAGATTTTGGGCTCCACAACCAGTTTGGAGCCTGCAGGAGGCAGCTGATCAATGATTCTCTCATCATTGATGTTTATTTTTCCTTTTTAAAAATCTTTAGTAGTATTGTTGAAAGTATTACATGGGTCCTCCTTTTCCCCCATTACCCTCTTCCAGCCACTCCCACCTACCCCCACTTCCCGCCCTCACTACCCTATTGTCTGTGTCCAGGTGATGCATATGTGCATGCAAGTTCATTGGTTGATCTCTTCCCACCCACCTGCCCGCCCCTGCCTTCCCTCTGAGGTTCAACAGTGTGTTCATGCTTCTGTGCTCTGGGTCTATTTTTGATCATCAGTTTATTTGGTTCATTAGATCCCACACATGAGTGAGATCATGTGGTACTTACCTTTCTCAGACTGGCTTATCTTGCTCAGCATCATGCTCTCCAGGTCCCTCCAGGCTGTTGCAAATGGTAGGAGTGCTTTCTTTTGTATTGCCCGGTAGTATTCCATTGTGTAGATGTACCACAGCTTTTTTATCCAGTCGCTTGCTGATGGGCACTTAGGCTGTTTCCAAGTCTTAGCTATAGTAAGTTACGCTGCTATGAACATAGGGGTGCATATAATCATTGATGTTTCTCTCTCCCTCTCCCTTCCTGTCTCTAAAAATCATTTTAAAAAAGACATATGTGACTTTCTCATACAAAGAAATAATCTACCCATGCCAATATTATAATTGCTGTGGTACCATGGCTTGAAATATGTAAGTTTGAATATTTGACCCATCACAACTGTATCGAGGTGTTCAGAGGCAGGAAAGAAACAGTGAGCCTAAGACTCCCCTAAGCCACATCCCAGGGACCCAAACCATTTTCCCACAATGTGTCAGAAAGAAGCAGACCAACAACAAACATAAAGAAGCATACATATCCAACATGATACCAGCTGCTCCAAAAGACAGATCTATGAAACCAAGAAATAGACTGTAACTATGATTATTTTGATACTATAGGCCCAGTACATGAAATTTGTGCACTGGAGGGGGGGGGGGATCCCTCAGCCCAGCCTGTGCCCTCTCCCAGTCCAGAACTCCCTTGGGGAATGTCTGGGACCCCTCTCTCCTTACTACCTGCTTGCTGCTCCTTACAGCTAGGCTCGTTGCTCTTTAGCTGAGGCAGGAGAGGCTCCCGCCACTGCCACTGCGCTCACCAGCCGTGAGCCTGGCTTCTGGTTGAGCAGTGCTCCCCTTGTGGGAGTGCACTGACCACCAGGGGGAAGCTCCTGCATTGAGCATCTGCTCCCTGGTGGTCAGTGTGCATCATAGTGACCAGTCATTCTGGTTGTTCCACCATAGGGTCGCTTAGGTTTTTATTATATAGACTAGAGGCCCAGGGCACGAAATTCGTGCGTGGGGGGGGGGGAATCCCCTCAGCCCAGCCTGCACCCTCTCCAATCTGGGACCCCCATCTGGGGATATCCAACTGCCCCCTCACAGTCATGGACCTCTGGCTCCTAATCACTTACCTGCCTACCTGCCTGGTTGTTCCTAATTGCCCTCCCACCCATGCCGGCCTGATCACCCCTCACTGCCTCTACATGCTGGCCTGATTGCCCTTAACTGCTCTCCCTGCCAGCCAGGTTGCCCCCAACTGCCCACTCCCTGCCAGAATGGTCACCCCTCACAGCCCCCCTGCCAGCCTGGTCGCCCCATGCAACCTGCTATTTAGTCATTTGCTTGTCCCTCACTAACCCCCCTGCCAGCCTGGTTGTAGGCAGCCATCTTATTAGGGTGTGAGGATTAATTAGCATATTACCTCTTTATTATATAGGACTAGGGGCCCGGTGCACAAAAATTTGTGCACTTGGGGGGTCCCTCAGCCCAACCTGTGCCCTCTCACAGTCTGGGACTGCTGGCATGCCTAGCCAGTCTGTGTGAGGGGCTGATGGCTGTTTGCAGGTTGGCCAAGTCCCCCAGTGTGGACCCTCACACCCAGCCTGGGTGATGGGCTGAGGGCCATTTTCAGGCTGCCCACAATCTCTTCAGGGTTCGAGTCCCTACTGGGGTACCTAGCCAGTCTGGGTGAGGGGCTGAGGGCCGTTTTCAGGCTGCCCACAGCTCCCATTGACCCAAGGTCCCAGCGAGGCTGGCTGGAATCATGTTTCTGGGGTTTATTTATCTTCTATAATTGAAACACTGTTGCTCTGAGGCAGGTAAGGAAGCCTCCTGTTTGTTTCAGCTCCCTGGCTTTTATAATTGAAACACTGTTACCGTGAGCAGAGGCTCAGCCAGCCTAGGCAGGCAGTTGCAATGGAAGCCTGCTGTTTACTCTAGCTCCCTGGCTGCCAGCTGCCATCTTGGCTGGGTTAATTTGCATACAGCCGCTCAGATTGGCTGGTGGGCGTGGCTTGGCTAGTGGACGTAGTTAGGTGTCCCAGAGAGATGGTTAATTTGCATATTACTCTTTTATTAGATATAGATATAGATATAGATATAGATATAGATATAGATAGTGAAATATTTGGAAAGGTTAGCATTCACACAACACACTGGAAATCAGGGGTGGTCCACATTACATGGAACAGGATGGGGACACAGGTGAAGATGTCAAAACTACATCTGTATGCTGGGCCACGGCCAGGAGGGAACTGCCACCACAGGAATGAAGACAGCAAAGGACCACTTTGCTGAAATGAACTCTCATATTTGGAACCTAAACTCAACCCCATAGATTAGCCACAGAGGCACCTGGACTGGCCTGGAGAGTGACAGACGCTGGCCACTGGGTGAGGTCAGCAGCAGGATGGAGCGGGACCCCAGGGGGCACTGCCAGTTCTGTTCAAATGAAAGGTCCTGTGAAGAGAAGCCCCTGTGATGGCAAGAACTCCAGGTCCCGAGACCAGAGGCCCAACTGAAAGATTTGTCAAAACACAGAGACACGGATGACATATTCCTGGACATATCTCTGAGGTCCCAGTTCCACGGGCTGAGAAGACCCCACGTGATTGATTGTAAGAAGAGCTGGAGAGCTCGACCTTGTGAAAACCCAGAGGCGGCGGCGGGAGGTAGCTCATCGCACCACAATACAGCAGAGGGAGAAAATGCATGACAGCAATGAACTCGGAAATCACGCAGCCGGCAGACCCTCACGGCGGGAGAGGCCGGCACAGCCCCCCGGTGACCCACGGGAGCTGTCGGTGGCGAGGCTTGTCCCGACTCCGCGCTGCTGGAGAGTCCGAGTCCTGCAGCGGTGGCTACGTGCTGGGGGCCGCGGCTGGGAGACTGGCCGCCGAGGAGGGCCCGGGGCGGGGATGCCGGTGAGCTCCCCTGGCTGCAGGGGAAGCGCCGCAGGCCTCCAGCAGGCGAGGCGGGCAGAGGGTTGGGATGCGAGGCGGGACCCGGCAGGTTGGCCCCAGACGTAGGGAGCAGGTGGCTGGAGGAAGCGTTGGCTAAAAGGCGAATGGGATGCAGGCTCCCCGAGGACTAAAAAGAAAAGAGCTTCCCTGACCGGGAATCGAACCCGGGCCGCGGCGGTGAGAGCGCCGAATCCTAACCACTAGACCACCAGGGAGCACCGACTGTGCTGCTGGCCTGCGCCTCCTGCTCACTGGCCTCGGCCTTTCCCGGTGCAGCTGCCCGTCAACGCCGCCTGGGAAACCGCCACCTCCTCCCGCACTCGCTGCGGCCAGCGCGCAGGAAGCCCGCGGCCCGGGTGCAGCCCAGCTGCGGGGCGGGAATGCAGCGGGTCAGCCCGGGAGCTGTGCTCGCCCTGCGCCACCAGCTTCCCGGGGGTAGCGGCCCGCCTGCCCCTGCCCTCCACGCCGCCCTCCCGCAGGCGCTCCGCGGCCGAGCCGAGCCTTTTCCGAGAGCGGGGCGCGAGGCTCCGCGCCCCGAGTCGCCCCGCCGCCTACCGCGCCGGCCCCGCGCAGCGCTCTCCCCTCAGGCCCGGCCGCTCCTGGTCCCTCGGGTCCCTCGCCGCAGCGTCCTCTGCCCCCCGGCCCCCACAACCCTTCTCCACCGGGTGACGCTGCCCGCACCGCCGAGGCTGCCCGCCGACCACCGGGGCACAGCCGCGCTCGCGTCGCCAGTCCTTCCCCGCACGTCTGGTGGTCGGTGGGCAGGAGCTGCGGCGGCGGGAGGCCTGGCTGGGGACCGGGGTGCTGGGGCCCAATCGGACACAGTTGGGGTCTGGGCCCCCAAGCAGGGCAGGGCCGAGAAGGGCCCACGTCTTCAACCCGCCGGAGACCAAAAAGCTACCCCACCTCTCCGTCGGGGGATCAAACTCCCGCCTCCGGCATGACAGGCGGGGACACTCACCACTATGCTATCCAGGACAGTGCGGGGTGCCGGTTCACAGGCCGCCTGTGCGCAAGGCTCGCGCCTACCTGCCCTGGACGCCCTGCTCCTGGGGAAGCTGCACCCTGAGGCCCTGCGGCCCCCAATGAAGCAGCCTCTGAGCGTGAACCCGAGCCCACCCGGACACGATGGCACCGAAACCTCCAAGGGTGTGCTGCCTCCAGCCGGGGCTGCGCCGGCAGGAGGCCCAACAGGGTGAACGAGGCCCCGAAGCCCAGCAGGGTGGCCGCCTCGTCCCCGGGGCCCAGGGAGGGCGAGAGGCCTTGGGCGGCCGAGCCGGGCCAGGCGGCTCCTCTTCTCCCCGTCCGCCCACTAACGCCCGTCCACTGAGCACCTCCACCTGAGAGACTGGGGTGGAGGCCACAGGGCTTCACAGCTGGGTCTCAGCCACAAGAGCGCCCACACGCCTGGGCCCACACGCCTGGGCCACGTCAGGATGGCCGACTGGTCTAAGGCGCTGCGCTCAGGTCGCAGTCTCCTCTGGGGGCGTGGAGGCTGTCTCCTGACAGCTCTCTAAGCTTTTGCTCGAGCTTCCCCCGCTGGATTACATCCATCGCGGCCTTTTCCCACCTTACAGTCGGTTCCTGAGCAGCACCCTTGGGGCCCCTGCAAACTCTGGCCTCCACCTTATACCCTCGTTCAGCCCCTACTCCCAGCCTGCACCACAAATAGGCAGAAATCCCAGATGCCGTGAGAAACCTGGGTGCTCAGCTGTCCCTCCACACGTCACCTGCCGGGCTCGGCTGTGGACCGCCGAGAACACGCAGCCTTGGCTGGCAGAGTCTGCCTTGGTCTCTTGGTCGTTTGGTTGGCTCTGCGTCGCCCAAGGGTCATAGACGTGCCTGAAGCCTCGGGTTTAGGTCCTGGGCTGCCGCCTGCTCAAAAGAAACGGGTGCTGGTGTGAGACCGACGCTGTCTTGTTGGAGCATGGGTGGTTCTGTGGTAGAATTCTCGCCTGCCGCGGGAGGCCCGGGTTGGATTCCTGGCCCATGCAGTTGGTTTCCTTATATTTTGGTCCCACCGCTCTGTCCTCGTGCACCTTGGACTCCTTCTGCCATCCCTCTTGCAACAGGACTGCACAGCCAAGCCTCCACACTGGACACCTCCCTAGTCCCTCCTCATCAACCAGATTCTGTCTGAGTCACGCCATTCAATGCAAGTAACACCAGCGGCGCCGCACATAGCGGGCACTTGCGCACTCCCCTCCTCTACCTTTCATCCCGCTCTAGCGCTCTCCCCCCTTCGCTCCCAAAGTCACACCCCGCCGCACAGCACAGCCAGAGGCGGGACGCAGCCACTTAGGAGACGGAGACGTGTCTCCTCCTGCAAGATCACATGTCACCATGTCACACGAGTGGTGGAGGAAGTTCCAGTCCCATCTCACAGCGTTCCCCACGCTCCTTTTCAGACAACTGGCCGCTGCTCCACCATTAACCCCCAAGGGCATCGACTGGGAGGGGAGCCTGAGATGTGAGTGTGGTCTTGCTGGAGAGGCAGAAAAACATTCCCTGACCGGGAATCAAACCCGGGCAGCGGTGGTGAGCGCTCGGAATCCTAATCACTAGGCCACCAGGGAGCAGCGTGGGGCAAAAGCGCCAGCTCACTGCGTTGGCCGGGAATCGAACCCGGGTCAACTGCTTGGAAGGCAGCTATGCTCACCACTATACCACCAACGCCAGGCGGGAGGCCCTGGAAGCTCCAGGCCTAACGCACCAGCGGGGACTTGCCCTACCAGCCGCGCCGGCCTGAGGCAGCTGCTCCACTTTGTCCATCCAACTCCCTCTCCCGACGCTCCCGGCCCCTGCGATTCCAGGCCGCTGCCGTGTCGCTGAACCCACCTCCACTGGGCGCATCCCCGCCCCCAGAGGCGCTTCCCCTCCACTAGCCGCTTGGGGCGGGCAGCTCCCAGACGCTGCGGTGCGGGAGGGTGCCCCTGGGTCCTGCGGCGGGGGGGTGGGGGTGGGGTTGCTGGGCTACACCCGGCACCACCGGTGGAGGCCCTGGCCCTGGCGCAGAGCCGGAGCGAAAGGGGCAGCTACAGGACAGAAGGCGGTGCAAGGACCCAAAGGACACGCCTCCTGTAGGGATTCCCGGGTCTCCTGCGAGGCAGGCGGGCTACTCACCACTATACTAGGGAGGATGGCACAGTAGGTCCCACCCCTCGCCCTACCTTCCCCGTGCAGCCCGTGGGTCCCCGACCGACATCAAACCACCAGCGCCTCCCACAGAGCAGGACTGATCAGAGCCTGTCCCGCCCCCACACGGTGGCACCGAAACCTCCGAGCGCACTTCCTCCAGCCGGGGCTGCGCCGGCAGGAGGCCCAAGAGGGCGAACGAGGCCCTGAAGCCCAGCAGGGTGGCCGCCTCGTCCCCGGGGCCCAGGGAGGGCGAGAGGCCTTGGGCAGCCGAGCCAGGCCAGGCGGCTCCTCTTCTCCCCGTCCGCCCGCTAACGCCCGTCCACTGAGCACCTCCACCCGAGACACTGGGGTGGAGGCCACAGGGCTTCACAGCTGGGTCTCAGCCACGAGAGCGCCCACATGCCTGGGCCATGTCAGGATGGCCGAGCGGTCTAAGGCGCTGCGTTCAGGTCGCAGTCTCCCCTGGAGGCGTGGGTTCGAATCCCACTCCTGACAGCTCTCTAAGCTTTTGCTCGAGCTTCCCCCTCTGGATTACATCCATCGCGGCCTTTTCCCACCTTACAGTCGGTTCCTGAGCGGCACCCTTGGGGCCCCTGCAAACTCTGGCCTCCACCTTATACCCTCCCTTCACTGCCCATTCCCAGGCTGCATCACAAATAGGCGGGAAACCCAGACGCTGGAGGGACTTTGGGCCGCGCCTGGGGCAGTCGCTAAAGGGACTGTGGGCACTTAGTGCTCCCACCATGTGTGGCCTCCCGCCGAAGTGAGCACATGACAGCCTTGCAGCGGCCCTGGACGGTGGGGAAAATGGAGGATGGGCTGCCAAGTTTGCGCGAATCCTTCTGTCCCCGTTGTCTCTGTGCTGTGCCCTAGAACCTGTGACTGATTGCCTGGCATCTGTTTCAGGTCTTGCCTCTGTCTCCTGCACAAATGGAACAGGTGCCACAGCAGGGGTGAGCAGTGGCCGGCCTATCCCAGTTGCTGTTAGCGCAGGAGTGGCTCAGTGGTAGGTCTCTCCCCTGCCTGCCGCTCAGGAGGCTTGGATTCATTCCCCGCCCCTGCATCCACTGTGGTGTTGGTGCTGCAAGCCGAGACATCCACTTCCCAGCTCAGGCTTCCCCTTTCAGACACCTCCTGCACCTGCACCATCCCACACACGTCTCCTATTGCTACAACATGGCCCCACTGGAGTTGGAAGCTGAACCCCAAGCCCCACATCTTGACTGCTCAGCCCCTCCTGCGCCCAGCACCTCCCTTGTCCCTTTTCAGCAGCACCCGCTGAGCCACGCCCTCGCCACAGAGAACACCGCCTGCTCCTCACATGAGGGCACCCGCACACCCGCCTTTCCCTCTTCACCCTCTTTCCTAGCTCTCTGGCTCGATCCGGCATCGCGCCCCCAATTACATCGTGTTGGCACAACCAGGAGCAGGAAGGCAGCCACTCCTAGGAGATGGCGCCAAAGCATCTTCCTGAAGGGTCACACGGTCAACATGGCAGGAGCCGGTGCAAAGTCACTCACAGCCTTACCTCAATGCACAGCCCACAGTCCCTTCTTCGAGTTCAGTGCAACAGTTTTCAAACACTGGCAGGCGGCGGCACCCCTAAACCGACTCTCTGGGCCCAGGACGACCACCACCACCACAGCAGGGGATCCGCCAGGACCCCCACCAGCATCCCCTCACCACCCCCAGGAGCACTGCTAGCCGCCCTCCCCGCCGCCGCCTATCACCCCCGCAGCACACCCTCCTCCTCTCACAACCACAATGCGCAGCCCAGCGCTCCGCCAAGTTTATGGAGTCAGTTGGCCGCCTTCACCCCCCCTCGTGCAAGGCCACCCACGGGCACAAACCCCGTCGTGCCTCACCCTCACCCACCCGCACCTGGGCAAGCCCGGGAGGGAACTGCCTGCGCTGAGCCTCAGCGCTCATGTGCCACGCAGGGACCCTTGGCCTCCGCGACAGGGTTGGTGCTGGCCTCAGGGAGCAGCGCGGACACAGGTCGGGCTCTGTCGCTGGTGGGTGCTGGAAACTGATTGTTTTGAACCTACTTTGGTTGCTCTGAAAGGTCAGAGCTATGCACCCATTGTTTAAGTTGAAACATTGTTAATTACAGCAAATCTCCACCTGTTAATTACATATAAAATTCTTCCTTGGAATTTCCTGCCTAAGGATATTGTTGTTTTCTCAGAGACTCAATAAAAGGCTGGTAAGACCCAGGCATCAGTGGGCAATCTACCCTGGTAGAGGAAAGATATCACGCCTGGTCCCCCAGTTTCCAAATTGATTCTCTTCCAGTCTCTCTCTCTTCATTTTGTGTGTGGCCTCCTTCAGAACTCGAACCCTGAACAGGAACCCTGAACAGGAACCCTGAACCACGCTGGACGTGTAAGGGGCTCCAATAGGTGGGGGAGGCGGAATGGGGCCGGAGGAGTCAGGTCGCTGTGGGAGGCGTGGGCGCGGGTGCCGAGGGCCCGGGAGGTGCTCTCCCGACATTCCCGTTAGGAGAGGACGGAGAGCGCTCCGGACGCGAGTGCGCACAATGTCGGCCAGACTCCACGGTCACCCTCTGCCTTCGTCTCCCACGGCGCGGGGCAGCGCCCGGGCGCCGCGTCCACACCTCCAGCTGCCGGGCGTCACTCCCCTCCTGGGGGCGCACACACTGCCGCCCACGATGGAAACCGCAGGTCCGAGCTGCCGTGATGGCAGGAGCCTCCCCGGGGGCGGCGCCAAGGTCCGACCTGAAGGTGTGTTTCTAACAACGCCGTGCCCTCCCGGACTCCCTTCCGAAGGGGCGCCCGGTCCCTGCCTGCCAGGTGGGTCCCGCCGCTGGCCTCGGGTTAGGAGAGGCGCCGACCTCCGGGCGAAGGAAGCAGCGTTGACCAAGGTGGGTGCGCGGCCACGAAGAGAAGAGAGCTTCCCCGGCCGCGCGCTGAGAGCGCCGCGTCCCCACCAAAGACCACGGGGGCGAGGGGGTCGCCTGCAGGGCACCCTCTGCGCGCGGCCCGTCTCCAAGTTCCACCACCTGTGCCTCGCCCTCCTCCAGCCTCAAAGCGCCCCGAGCCTTTGTGACCCGCCCTCGCAGCAGCCTCGGGCCCAGCATCGGGGATCCCAGTCTTCCCACGCGTGCGCACAGGGCTTCCCCGCCCGCTCGGGGCATGAGGGCCTGGAGCCTCGTAAAAGGGCCAGGCCTACAGCCCCCAGGACTCGCGGAGCCAGCGACCAAAAGCATAGGTGCTGCCTCCCTGTCAGGGAATCGAACCCCAGTCTCCCGAGTGACAGGCAGGGACACTCACCACTATACTAATGAGGATGCTGACAACCTTGGCACCCCGCTACCTGTGGCCACCTGCATTGTCCTCCACTCCCGCCCTGTGCCCACCTGATGTCAGACCAGCGGTGTCCTCCTGAAACACAGCTGGAGATGCCCAGAGCCTGACCCACCAAGACCCCAGCGGCGCCGGAAACCTCCAGTGCCCGCTGCCCGTGGCCTCCAAGGCGGGGGCTGTGCTGGGAAGAGGCCCGAAAAGGCAAGCAGGACGCAGGAGAAGCGAGAGGGCGGTGAGTTAGGCCGGTCAGCTGTCCTCGATCCCGGTGGCCTTGCTACCCGTCCATAGGGCACCCCAACCGCTGCCGCTGCCGGACTCGAGCGACGCCCAGTGGAAGGCACAGGGGTTCTCGATGGTCTCAGCCACGTGGACACTGATGTGGCTAAACCTGTGGTCAGGGTGGCAGAGCGGCCTAAGGCCCCGCATTCAGGTCACAGTCTCCCCTGGACCTGAAGGGAGGGAGGCCTGGGTTCAATCCCACTCCTGACAGCTGTCCTACTTTTTGGCCAAATAAAACCCTTGTCTGGGATGACCGACACCCATCGCAGCCCTTTCCGTCCATAATGCATAGAGCTCTTTCCGGCTGCACCGTGGGGTCCCTGCACATTTGGTCTTCGTACCCGCGGCAGAGATGCGGCAGTGGCGTCCAACTGCCAAAAGGCTCGCGTACCCCCAGAGCGCGGGCCCATTGCCCCCATTCTGTGATGCTGCTGTGCTACCTTCTGTCTAGTGCGTTTGGAGGTACCACCTGGGCATTTCTACCTTCTTTTTTCTTAGAGATGCTCAGAATTTGTCAGCCGTAGGTTTTGAGTGACTTCAGGAGCGGCCTGAATTGATAAACGAAGTGGCACGGCCCCCTTTCTCTCTCAGGAATGAGCTCCGGGCAAGAAGCTCATTCCAGGGGAGGCGTGGGAGCCTGTGGCCCAGGCCGCTGGTGGTGTTGTAAGAGCAGGAGTGGACAGCCTGCTTAGGAATGGAGCCCACATTGAGGAAGGACCAGGAAAAGCAAGATAATTAGGGGGCCTGTACCAACCCACACTTACCCGGGAATGTGAGGTGGTTTCCCCTCATTATTAAGGCCAATTTATGGGTTTTCTGTTAGAGTGCCTCAAACTGATAAACTATGCTCTCCACTGAGCGCTCAGTCCACTGGCATTTCTGATGTCTCTTAACTTCTACACGGGCTCAGCCAGGTCACCTACCATCCTGGGGTTCTCACCTACCCGCCCCCCAACTCCTTCTCCTTTGCTTAGTCAGCCCACACCCACATTCTCCTCCAGGCTCCTGCCAGAGCCCAGCTCCGGGAGCAGCCAGTCAGTAGATGCCACAGCAAAGCACTGGGCATTTGCACCAGCCAACGGCAGGTTAGTGGTCACTGCTGTCTTAGTAGTTCTCTCCTCCTCTCCTCTTCATTTCCTAATGCCTTCCTCACCTGTCTCATCCCCAAACTGTCTCCATTCCCTGCTCCCCAGATAATGTCACTCCACACCATTGAGAAGGTGAGGTCATTTAACCTCGGCTGTCATTTTCAAGGTGTTTGGGGTCCTAAATGCCATCCACAGAGGTTTCTTGCACCCCTCCAGGCCCACTCTCTCACTCTGGCCTCAGGGGTGGGTAGGTCTGCACTCTCTCCGGCTTCCTCAGGTGAGAAGGTATAGTGCCTATAAAGCAGGTATAACCCCATGTTAACCAGCTGTCACATTTACTTAACTCTGTCTCTTTGTCTTTACACATTTTAAAACACCTTTAATAGTTCCTTTGTTGTAGTGTTAGAAACTAAATGTGAAAGTGCGGAAAAGGGAAACCTCCACACGAGCTCTGCCTGTGCGTTTCCTGTCCTGAGAGACCCCTGAACACCGCGCACAGGCACACAGCGCGAGGCTTCTCCACTCGCAGCAATTCTGTGACCCGCGGGGTGTCCTACAGTCAACTGTGGGGTGTTTGTGCAGTTAGTGATGAGACTCCCAGGAAAGGAAGACATAGGAAGGAGAGAGCTGAGTTTTTCCTCGACAAGTGCCTCCTGAATTAAGTGCTGGCAAATGGAAGGTATATTTTTATTTTTTCAAATACGAGCTGGTGTCTCTGGTTGGCCAAGTTCCCAGGTCTCCTGCTGCCTGTCGTTGGCACCGTTTCCCGACCGGGGCGCCAGGGAGCCACACTCCCTGCCCGGCTGCTCCAGGGGCACCACCCACCAGCACCAGAGCCCAGTGGGCAGAGTGAGGATTGTGGTTGTTTCCGGCACTGGGACGTGGGCTGCTGGGGGTGGCACCTGGCAGGGATACGCCCTCGAGGACTGTTAAGGGCTGTCAAACAGCTTTGCTGCTGGCAGTTTCCGTAGTGTAGTGGTTATCACGTTCGCCTCACACGCGAAAGGTCCCCGGTTCGAAACCGGGCGGAAACAACCAAAGTGCCCTTTTGCCACTCGCCTGTCCCAACCAGGCCCAGCCTCACACAGTGGGCTCCATGTGGCCTGGTTCTGCCTCCAAGGCCAGCAGCTTTCCTGTAAGCCTGGTAAGTCTACAGGCTTAATTGGGGAATGGCTGATCACAGTTCTGGACACTGAGGGTCACCATGACTCATCCCAGCCACACATGGGAGTAAGGGAGGGGAGCAGAGCCAGTGTGACAGCAGGGAAGGGGGAAGGGGCACTCGAGGGGACGCTCCTGCCTGTCCTCTCCCCCACCCCCACCAACTCCATGATGTGTGCAGAGCCTGTGTGTCCCTGCCGGGACACCTGCTCCCGGTGGCCACCTCCTCCCCCATATCCCACTCCTGCCCTGTGTCCATCCCCTCCCCCATGTGCACCTCCTCCCTGAGCTGTTCCTTTAAAGGCGACTGAGGATTACACACACACACACACACACACACACAATGAAATACCATTCAGTCATCATTCTACATAATAAAAGGCTAATATGCAAATTGTCCCTTTGGGAGTTCAACCAGGAGACTGGGAGTTCGATTGCTCACTATGATGTGTGCTGACCACAAGGGGGCAGCACAGAACACGGTGGGTGAACAACAGTAGCTTCGGAGCATTGAGGGAGTGAGGGGAGGAGGAGGTGGGGAGGCCAGGAGGAGGAGAACCTGATCAGTCCTGATTGCTGGCCAGGCCTAGGGACCCTACCTGTGCACAAATTTGGTGCACCGGGCCTCTAGTAAAGAATAAAATCTTGCCATTTGTGACAGCATGGATGGACCTTGAAGACATTATGCTTAGTGAGAAAAAATCAGAGAAAGACAAATAACATATGACCTCACTGTATCAGGAGGTAGATTTTATAGGACCAGAAAATGAACTTAGGAACCTAGACTTTTTAGGTTCATTGCTTTTTGTGTTATTGACAACTGTAAAGGAGATTAGAGATACATGCGGAGGTGGCAGAAGGTGAGACCACAGTATGACAGAATGGTCAGTACTTTAGGGGAGGTTCAGCATTAAGCCCTCTCCCTGCCCCACCGCCCCAGGAGTTCACTGCTGAAGCCATGAGATATAGGGTGGCCCACACACAGGACTTTCTCCTCATCCCCCTGGAGGCCACATTCAGGAACTGAAGAGGATATGCCAGCTCCCCCTCCCCCATGTCACCTGACATCTGTGGTCAGTGAGACCGGGAAGTCCTGTGGGCAGGGGACATGCCCCCCTATAAGACAGTGACATTAAAAAAAAGCTCTTTGGAGGTGGGTATGTACATTACTAGTTATTCTCATATGTGTGCAAGTCCTTTTAAAATGGTGTCTTTAATAGTTTTCAGCTCTTTTATCTGGAGCTTGGAGCAATTAAAGCTGAGTTTTTCAGGGCATATCACAATTGCAAAGTGCTCAACAGTGTGGTGTCCATGCATATTTAGATTTATCTACTAATATTTATATACAAATTTTCATTCCATTCAGAGGATCCTTTTATCTCACATTAAGCACAGATGATTAAGCAATGAACACCAAATTGTCATCCAAATTATAACTGCAATTATTTTTGCATGGTAAGAGAGAGGTGCTGATTTTATGTGAGAATAGCTTTGTAAACTACCTTGGAAAAGGGTCCTTTGGAAGTAAGGTTTTTCCCTTTGTCCTGTACTTCCAGTTTTATCTCAGATTCACAACCCACTAAAACATAAAAAGAAAAGGTAGAGTTCATTGCCAGAGTTTTACCAGAAGAGCTATTGGAATAAAAGAACATTTCAGATTTTCCAAAATGTAAGTTGGGAAAGGTCTCCCTTGTCTGCCAGTCAGGAAATACATGATTACCAGTAGTTCTTCAGTGAGAGTTTCGTAATGAAAGCATGCCAGTGAATCAACAGCAGTGCTTCTCAAAAGACATGGAAATCTGAACCCTTTAGAGGAGCACTATTGTTTTCTTTCAGTCCCAGGTGCCCAGGGTATTTTTCATTCATAGTAGGTTTGTATAACGCACACAGAATTCGGATTTCCCCCTTTGGAGTGTTTTTGTAATGTAGGTGGATAGCTATGCCACAGCATGCATAAATTGCACATTTTGTTTGATTTTTTAAATAAAATATTTTATTTGAGAAATATAATTTATGCCAAAAAAGTATACCTTGTAATTTTGCCACTAAAAAGGTTGATTTAGCACAAATTGCAAAGTTTTTTTTAATATATTTTATTGATTTTTTATAGAGAGGAAGAGAGAGGGATAGAGAGCCAGAAACATCGATGAGAGAGAAACATCCATCAGCTGCCTCCTGCACACTCCCTATTGGGGATGTGCCCACAAGCAAGGTACATGCCCTTGACCAGAATTGAACCTGGGACCCTTGAGTCCGCAGGCCAACGCTCCATCCACTGAGTCAAACCGGTTAGGGCCAAAATGCAAAGTTTTGGGGCAGAGATGGGGGGGGGGGAATAAAAATGTTTCATAGATAATAGTTGGAAAATGTTCCAGTACTGGCCTGTCAGAAACCCTGATGCTGCATTGTAAAACAAATGGTGTAAACTAGTTTTGAAAAGTGGTAAGGGACAACCAAGATGGCGGCATAAGGTATATTCCTGAATGCACAGCCTCCCACAAATATTAAAAAGTACAACAATAAACCTAAACAACCATACTCCAGAACCAAGGGAGTGGAAGCTCTACGACTAGAAGAGAAAGAGGGCACCGAGACTGAATAGAAGTTCTCGGCGCCAAAACAAAAAGGTACGGAAAGAGTAAGGGCAGCGGGTCAGCTGCGGCGGCGGCGGCGGCAAGAAAGGGTGGAGGCAGCTTGGAAGGGTATACAAGCTGCGGGGTCGCACTGAATGCTGTGCGAGTAGTCTGGCAATGGGCAGAAGACGACTGTGGCGTTCTAGCAGAACTGTTTACAGGGATCCCAGAGGTGGGACTCGGACACGCAGACGCCAGGGCGTGGAATAGCACTGCAGAGCTGGCTGAGGCGCAGAGCTGGCTGTTGCTCCGCCCCAGTGACTCTGAGACCTCACCCCAAGCTGCGCGCCTGCCTGCCTGCCTGCCTGCAGCCAAATTAACAGACTGCAGCTGCGACAGGAAACACCACTCTACCAGCCAAAATGTGGAGACAAAGAAACAAATCACAAACGACAGAAACAGAGGAAAGCAAACGACTGGATATAGAGTTCAAAACCACAGTTATAAAGCTACTCAAAAATCTTCTACGAACCTCCGAGGAACTAAGTGAGACCTTCAAGGAACTTAATGAGAATACCAAAAAAATGGCAAACGACCAATCAGAAATTAAGCAAACACTGACTGAAATAAAGAATAATATACAGAGATCCAACAGCAGACCAGAGGACTGCAAGAATCGAGTCAAAGATATGAAATACCAGGAACCAAAAAACAGGCAACCAGGAAAGAAAAAAAAAAAGAATCCAAAAATATGAAGATAGTGTAAGGATCCTCTGGGACAACTTCAAGCGTACCAACATCAGAATTATAGGGGTACCAGAAGAACAGAGATAGCAAGATATTGAAAACCTTTTTGAAGAAATAATGATAGAAAACTTCCCATACCTGGTGAAAGAAATGGATTTACAAGTCCAGGAGGCACAGAGAACCCCAAACAAAAGGAATCCAAGGAGGAACACACCAAGACACATCATAATTAAAATTCCAAGAGCAAAAGACAAAGAGAGAGTCTTAAAAGCAGCAAGAGAAAAACAGTTAATCACCTACAAGGGAGTACCCATACGACTGTCAGCTGATTTCTCAACACAAACCATGCAGGCCAGAAGGGAGTGGCAAGAAATATTCAAAGTGATGAATAGCAAGAACCTACAACCAAGATTACTCTACCCAGCAAAGCTATCATGTAAAATTGATGGTAAGATAAAGAGCTTCACAAACGAGGAAAAACTAAAGGAGTTCATCACTACCAACCCAGGATTATTTGAAATGTTGAAGGGCATTCTTTGAGAAGAGGAAGAAAAAGAAACAGGTAAAGATAAAAACTATGAACAACAAAGGGACAACAAATACCTATCAACCAGGGAATATAACAATTAAGTCAATAGAAATATCTGATGAACAGAATAAACTGGTGAATAAAATAGAAGTAAGGGCATAGAAAGGGAATGGACTGACAATTCTCAGGGGGAAGGGGGTGTGACGGGTATTAGAAGAGACTGGACAAAAATCTTACATCTATGGACGAAGACAGTGGTGGGATTAAGGGCACAGGGGAGAGGGGGGAACCAGGTGGAGGGGAGCTATGGGGGTTTAAAAAAAAAGGAACATCTGTAATAATCTGAACAATAAAGATTTATTTAAAAAAAAAAGTGGTAAGGGACTGTGAAAAAAAGTATCAGATTAATGCTCCCTGACCACATGACTTTCTTCTCCTTTTTTTAAAAAAATATTTTTTATTGCTTTTTTATAGAAAGGAAGGGAGAAGGTCAGAGAGCTAGAAACATCAATGAGAGAGAAACATTGATCAGCTGCCTCCTGCACACTCCCCACCAGGGTTTGCCCGCAACCAAGACACATGCCCTTGACCAGAATCAAACCTTGGACCCTTCAGTCTGAAGGCCGATGCTCCATCCACTGAGCCAACCGGTCAGGGCTCTTCTCCTTTTTTTAATTTAGTAATACGCTGCTACATATTTGGAGATTCTGGTGTTTGTAGGTCACTGAACAGACATTGAAATATGATTTATATTGTATAACTGTAACATAGAAAAAGTATTTATATATTTTGCATAAGAATATTTCATTGAGTTGTGTATAATTTAAATGAGGTTTGTCCCTAAATGGTTTTACTCACCTTGATTTGTGTGTGTGTGTGGTTTTCTTGTTTTTGTATAATGTGTACAGTTTATGTCAAGGGCATTAAAAGCCTCCTGAAGCATAGTCTTATCAAAGGGATACATTCTTAAAATGTACTTAAAATTCTTTTGAAAAAATACCTTGTTGGGTATTTCCCACAGAGACATGGCTGTGTATGACCTCTTTTCTGGCCAGAGGTCATGGCAATCCTCCACCAAGAAGAAGCTGAAGTTTCTTCCTGATTCTCAGCTGAATAAACCAAATCTTGGCTCTTAGAGCCTCTCACGCCTCTTCTCCTACTTCCTCTAAAACTTGACTGCTGCTGACTCTTTGCTATTCTGTGGCTTATTATCTGGCCCACACCCCATGTCTCTAATACCTGAGCAATTGAAGGGTATGGCTGTAGCAGACAGGGGCAAGATTTCTTCCTTTGTGGCGCTGAAAGGGCAGTGCAAGACTAGACTCAAAACTGTTCCTTTTGTTCTGTCCCTTTTACAAGAATGTAACAGTTGTAATAGTTGCTCAACCCCTCCCTTTCAAACTGGCCAATAGGGATGCAGAGGAAATGACCCAAGTCCAAATTAGGCTAACTGTATCCTGCCCCCTGTGCAACCAAACCCTGGCCCTTCCCTCGACCAATCAACAGGGGCCACACACCTTACCCCACCCACTACTTAAGACCCCCTATAAAACCTTTGTTCTCCTGAAACTTGCTCTCTCTGCCTGCCGCTGCATTGGTGTGTGTGGGACTGAGCTCGAGCTAGCTTGAATAAAGGCTCTTTGCTTTTACATCGGACTTGGCTCCCTGGTGGTCTTTGGGGATCACTAAATCTGGGCATAATATTTGGGGGCTCATCCAGGATCCCCAAAACCCCCGAGGGACCCCCGACCCAGAGAGCCTGATTGGTCACGGTAGGTGTCTGTCTTGTCTGTCTCTTTTGTGTGAGCTCATTTCTAGTAGTGCCCGAAGTGGTCTGGGTGGACGCGCCGGAGAGGACCACAGGCCGTAAGATTCGGAAGACGTTCAGATCTTCCCAGGAGGGACGGGAATTTCCCCTCCAGGATTTGAGAATGGAGGGACGGGAATACACCTTGAGTATCTGAGGTGAGGTGGGTCACTCCCTCCAGGTCGGCGTGAGGCCGTCGCCCAGCTTTAGGTTTTGCTTCTACGGAGTTGGAAGGTTGTTCTTTGGGGCCCTTTGTTTGTCTGTTTCTGTGTTTCTTTGTTTTATTCTGTTCTGGGGCGTGGGTGCCAGGAGTGCCCCCATGCCCATCTGGGGAGTTGGGCACTGTTTCGTTTATCTACTCAGCTCCAGTTGGGCTAATCTACTGAGAGAGTTAACTGGTCTGTATGAAGTGAAAGCTACTCTGTGCCTTCTGGCTGTACAAATGTGAGTGTTTTGTTATCTCTTTCTAATGTTTGTTTAAAGATGGGATGGGCCTGCTGTGGTGGAGTGCAAAAGTCTCTAGCAGCTGCAAGATTTATTTTTCTCAGAGTCTTTTGCTCTCTGTCGGAGAGGGAGTCTGCCCATTTAGCTAATAAAAATCTCTGTCTATGTTTGTATAAGTAAAGATTTCAGTTTGCTCTGATTTGTAAATTGCTGTATTAAATTGGAATTTTGAAGTTCTAGGGTAGATTTAAAGGCTAAAACAAAGGTTGGCTAGGTTCCAAGGTTCCTTGGTTCTGAGACTGCTTGTAAAGAAAAGCAAGAGAGAAGTCTTTTCAAGTTAACTATGTGCTTATCAAATTAACAAAAGTAGTAAATTACAAGAACAAAGAACTTGTTATTTATGGTTTTCTTATCTCTTTTGGCGGGCGGAGAGATTTGCAGCAGGGTGGAGAGATTTGCGGGCCCTGTCCCTGCCTGTGATGTCATAGTCCAATGTGAACCACCTGGAGCAGAACTAAGGTTGAAGTTATTATTAACTGTCTATAGACCCCATTAACCCTGGTTGTGTGTTTTGTCTGACTTGCCGTTTTCAGGTATTTATTAGTATCCTCATAGAGGACATGACCTGGTCTCTCCCTTCCTCCTTCATCCTGTTGTGATAGCATGTGTAACTGGATTAAAGATCTTTTCTTTCAGGAGGCCCTCCAGGCTTTCAGTCTACAAAAAAGTCTTCCTGTGCCAGGCCAACTAAGAGTCATTTTTCTCCACAGGTTGGACCCCAGCCTCCAGGAGGGAGGCCTACTATAGTGGTAGTATGTGGTTTTCTCTGAAACGCCCACTGTTTATAGGGAGAAAAACAACTGGACTGGTCGGAGAGATAAAGAGTAGTAAAGGAGGGAGTGCAACTAAGGACAGAGTAAATGGTTAATGCAGAATGGAGGAGGGGGGCGTCGGCAGGGAGAGATAGGTTTTTGTTGATTTTTAGTTATCTGAACTACTCTCCCTTTCTCTGACCTTCTCGCCCTGCCCCTCTCCCCCACTCAACCCTTTACAAAGGCTGGCTATTATCAGAAACTGAGATCGTTATCTCTAGGAAAAATGCAGCAGTTTTAAAATCCAAGCAGCTAGGCCTGCGAGGCCTGCTACCTCCTCCCCCTGCTTTTCTCTAGCCTCATATCCGGGTTATGTATAAACATCTAAAATTTTTAATTTGCCTGCTCTTAGTTTTTATTACAGAAGGTCTATTGTACTTTGTTGAATGTATATTTTAAAAGTACTAAATTTGGCTGGTCTGAGTGCAGTGGTGTCTCTTACAACTAATTGATCACAGCCAATCTAGTCCTGTGCCAGAATACTTTTTTTAAAAATTGGACAAACTGTTTGTGGCTAGAAAGAAGAACTGGCCACAACGCACAGCCCTGACAATGGCTTGCAGAAAAACTTAGATGATACCTGTGTCTTCATTGGACATGGCTCCAGAGAGACAAGGGCAATTTTGCCTTGTGTGGGAAGGTTAAGAATAGACTTTAGTCACCTCCCTAAGATGTTTGTATAGCCTTACCATGTGTCATGTGTAGTAGCAGAAGATTTAACTGTCAGAAGCGACTACAGTGCCAATGTTATACTTCATTATGTAAATATAGTAATCTTAATTTTCTTACAGATTTAAATTCAGTTGTCAAAAGGGCAGGTGCCCAACTGGGCAAAGAAGAATACCATCAGATTTTTGTCTCTATTGAGAGACGGTTGGCAGCCTGAATACTGTCTTGCAGGCCCATGTGACCATGCCTATGTCAGGGGTGGCACAAACCTCAACTGTAGGAAACTGGGAAAGGCCTATTTATAACAGAGGGAAATAGTGAAATGGTAAAAACTAGCCCTCTGTTATAGGAATTATAGACCCTGTGAGGTCCTGTGACATGTAAAACCCTGTAAAGAAATAGAACTCCCTTAGTTCATTCTAAAAGGATAAGTCATAGAAGGGGAGCCCTACTACGGGAACAGCTGTGCCTATCTGTTATCATTCTGAAGAGTCCTTAAAAAGGACTGACAAGGAAAATCAGAAGATCTTAAAACAGGTCAGTATATTTTTCTCCTTGTATAACTCCTCCAAAATTTGGCAATGCTTAATAAATGGTGGCAGTACATTTCTTTGCATAAATTCAATAAGACCGGTTTCAAATAGTGGTTTTATTAACTGGAAACTTTGACTGGAGTATCATGTTTTAAAGAGACCTGTCTGGACTCTGAAGACTTGAAGCCAATAAGAGTGCCATGGGAAAAGCCTGGTGTCCTGCTTGGGAGTCCTGAAAATGGCTGGTGCTGGAGCGTCAGGCCCATCCCCTACTATCACTGGTGATTGGTCAGAGTAGAAGGGGAGCAATAAGGGTACCTCTGCGTCCCTTCGGAACCCCCATGCACTCTGGACCAAGAGAAGTAGGAGGGCTACTGAGATGGGCATTAAACCTGGGGCATAGGCCCAGGTGGATTCACTGCAGGTGAGAAATTCACCAACTCAGCAGATACTGCAGGCAGGCCTGACAGCAGCTAGATGGCTTTGCTTCCTGGCCCTCTGGGGCACATTAAAATTCAATCATGAGATTCCGGCAAAGGTAGTCAGTTACCAAACAATCAGGCCAAATTGAATACAATAGAAAGATTGGTCCTAACTTGGCTCTTTTAATAAACATAGAGGTAATTTTTCCCTGACCAGTTTGGCTCAGTGGATAGAGCGTCGGCCTGCGGACTCAAGGGTCCCAGGTTCGATTCCAGTCGGGGGCATGTACCTTGGTTGCGGAACATCCCCGTACGGGGTGTGCTGGAGGCAGCTAATCGATGTTTCTCTCTCATCGATGTTTCTAACTCTCTATCCCTCTCCCTTCCTCTCTGTAAAAAAATCAATATATTAAATAAAAAACAAAACAAAAAAAACATAGAGGTAATTTTGAGGAGAAAAATTCTATAGAGGTTATTAAGACTGAAATGCTTCTTTCCCTTCCACCAGACCATTCATTACAGTTTGTCTCTGCCAGGTCACAAGCCCACCTCTTTCTGTGCCCAGGCCTTATCGTCTCTCTGACAGATAGCAAGGATCTTTTGGCTCTGAGAGAAATTTCTGTCCCTCCTCGGCATGAAGCAGCTATAGAAGACTCCATCGCCCATTTTCCGTGAAAGAATTCAGAGCGAGGATCCTTGAGGTAATCTAGTAGGCAGTTAGACAGAAATGAGAAAAGCAAGGATGACAGGCCAACTGGCACTCCACCTGTACGTATGTGAGACAAGGAGCATAGCCAAAGTAGCCAAAGGGGTCCTCGCCCAAAGTCTTGGGCTTTGGAAAAGACCAGTAGCCTACTTGTCCAAGAGACTCGACCCTGTTGCATCCAGGTAGCCTGCTTGCCTCTGGGCAGTATAGCCACAGCTATGCAGTGGGGAGCACACCGGGATGCTGGATGTCAAATGCTTGAGTTATCCAATTTCAGGCTCTTCTGCTACCAGCCTCCTTCCTGATAATGACCCTGAAAAAAATCCTCTACATTACTGATTAGAGGTCAAAGACTTTATGCAATTGCAATAGCAGAGAGCTGTTGCAGGGTATGGGAACTTCACAGAGACAAGGGGTAACTGGATTGCAGATAAAACATCCTGGAAGGCTGCCCTGAAAACCAGTGGGGCTTCTGCAGATTCTGGTAGGTGAAGGCTGACTAATTTTTACTCAAGTTCTTGCAGGCTTTGCAGTCCACCCAGAAAGCAGTCCAGGAGCACATCTGAGATGCTCTATGCTCTGCCTGAACCAACTTCAGATCTGGTCCGTCCCTTCCAACCTGGTGACTCTGTTTAGATAAAGAAATTTGCCACCCAATGACTGACTCCTATCTGGAAGGACCACCCCCATGGCAGTCAAGGTCGATGAGGTCTTGATGAGTGTTCATCACTCCCGGCTTAATTCAGCCAGGCAAAATAGAGAGTCCAAGATTCTTCGGACCCTCTAGAGATTATTCCTGGCCTTCATTCTGGGCCCTCATCTTATAAACAGGCCCACTGACTATGCGGCAGAGAGTTAATTCTATTAAGCTTATAGTCCTCAGGGGGTCAATATAATTCCTTCCCCAGCAATGATCCAGAAGAGTCAATGATTTGATTCATGTACATAAAACCAGGGGGGAATGAAAGGGCGGTGCAAGACTGGCTCAAAACTGTTCCTTTTGTTCTGTCCCTTTTACAAGAATGTAACAGTTGTAATAGTTGCTCAACCCCTCCCTTTCAAACTGGCCAATAGGGATGCAGAGGAAATGACCCAAGTCCAAATTAGGCTAACTGTATCCTGCCCCCTGTGCAACCAAACCCTGGCCCTTCCCTCGATCAATCAACAGGGGCCACACACGTTACCCCACCCACTATTTAAGACCCCCTATAAAAACTTTGTTCTCCTGAAACTTGCTCTCTCTCTCCGTCCTGCCACTGCGTTGGTGAGTGTGTGGGGGACTGAGCACGAGCTAGCTCAAATAAAGGCTCTTTGCTTTTGCATCGGACTCGGCTCCCTGGTGGTCTTTGAGGAATCACAAAATCTGGGCATAACAGCGCAGAGTGTGAGGGCTAGTTCTGAAACTCCTCTCCGGTAGGAGACTTGGGCTCAGGAAAGAAAATGAGCCCTGCTCCAGTGGCTGAGCAGTAGCCCAGGATCCAGGAGGTCACTGGTTTGATTCCCGATCCTGAAGCTGTTGTAATTTCCTAGGGACAAGAAGGGTCTTTATTCTAATGAGGTGACTCTGGTGGCTCCTGGAGGGGCTGGTCACCTGAGAGGCCATGATGAGAAGCTTGGAATTTTCAGTCCCACCACAATTCTCCAGAGAGCAGGGAAGCTGCAGTTACAATCCATTAGGCCTATATGATGAAGGCTCCATAAAATCCCTGAGAATTTCCAGGTGGGTGAGCACATGGAGGTGTGGGGAGAGTGAAGCCTGAGCCCCTCCCACAGCCCTTGCCTCAGTCCCCTTCTGCCTGGATGCTCACCTGTACTCTCTACCACATTGTTTTTAAAAAATACATATTTCAGCCCTAACCAGTTTGGCTCAGTGTCAGCCTGTGGATTGAAGAGTCCCAGGTTCAATTCCAGTCAAGGGCATGTACCTTCACTGTGGGCATATCCCCAGTCGGGGGTATGCAGGAGGCAGCTAATTGCTGTTCCTAACTCTCTATTCCTCTCCCTTCCTCTCTGTAAAAAAAAAACAATAAAGTATATTTTTAAAAAATACATATTTCAGAAAGCAAGGAAGAGGGAGAAACATTAATGAGAGAGAATCATTGATCTGCTGCCTCCTGCATGCTCCACACTAGGGATCGAGTTCACAATCCGGGCATGTGCCCTGACCAGAATCAAACCCAGGACCTGTGTGTCCACAGGCCAACATTCTATCCACTGAGCCAAACCGAGTAGTGATATCATACCCTTTTACAATGAGCTGGTAAACAGTAAATAGTGTTTTCCTAAACCTTGTAAGCTGCTCTGAGCTGGACCTGAAGAAGGTTATGGGAATCTCTGGTGTACAGCGGATGGGTCAGAAGAACAGGTGACAACCTGGACTTGAATGATCTCTGAAATGGGGGTGGGCTTATTGGCTGGGCCCTTAACCTGTGGCCTGAGCTCTCTCCAGGTGAATGGTGTCAGAACTGAGTTAAATGGTGGAACACCAGCTGGTGTCACGGGATGGCCTGGTGTCAGGAGTATACTGTGTCAGTATGAAGGAGAAACCCAGGAGGACTGGGTTCCCCACACAGAACAACAATGAAACTCTCAGGTATTCTTAACCCCTTCCTGTTGCTCTACCCTCACACCTAAGTTTTATTCCTAGTTAATAATACTAGGATGACAAGCAGGGCCTATTCTACATACTCTCCCTAACCTCTCCTCATTGATAGCTGTACTATATGTACAAAGTTGCCAAGAAATCTGGAAATATAAATGAATACATATGAATGATTTGTTGATATATTTCAGTACATTATAAATAACTAGAGGCTCAGTGCACAAAATTCATGCACTCAGGGAGGTCCCTCAGCCCAGCCTGCGCCCTCTTGCAATCTGGGAGCTCTTGAGGGATTCCAACTGACAGCTTACTACTGGGATTGGGCCTAAGCTGGTAGTCGGACATCCTTAGCATTGCCATGGAGGCAGGAGAGGCTCCCGCCACGGCTGCTGGACTCACCAGCTGTGAGCCTGCCTCAGGGCTTCTGGCTGAGAGGCACACTTCTGGCCTGCTTTGTTTCCTGGGAGGATCTAAGCCTCCCTCTATTGAAAATGGCTATTTATATCCCTCATACACCACAAAACAGAACTATTATTTTTAAACATATTTTTATTGATTTTAGAGAGGAAAAGATAGAAACATCAGTGATGAGATAGAATCATTGATCTGCTGCCTCCTGCATGCCCCACACTGGGGATCAAGCCCAAAACCCAAGTATGTGCCCTCACTGAGAATTCAACTGTGACCTTCTGGTTCATAGGTTGATGCTCAACCACTGAGCAACGCCAGCTGGGCAAAGAAACTATTCTTCCTGTGGGAGTGCACTGACCACCAGAGGCAGCTCCTGCATTGAGCATCTGCCCCCTGATGGTCAGTGCACATCATAGCAACCAGTCATTCTGCCATTCAGTCTATTTGCATATTAGCCTTTTATTATATAAGATAGTATCTATTTCCAGATGTTATGGCCACCCTGTATACTGTGGAAGCACATAGTTACCACATACTACACTGCTTCCATTATAACCACCATCTACTCTTAGCCATGCAGGTAAACAGAAGTTAACCATCACCACTAGGGAGAGACACTGATGTCTCTTCAGTTGCTCTGACTGCCTGCAGCTTGTCCTCTGGACTCCTCTGGAAGTGCTGTTACCCAGAATAGTTTCTTTGCCCAGCCAGTGTGGCTCAGTGGTTGAGCATCAACCTATGAACCAGAAGGTCACAGTTGTATTCGCAGTCAGGGCACATGCCTGGGTTTTGGGCTTGATCCCCAGTGTGAGGCGTGCAGGAGGCAGCAGATCAATGATTCTCTCTTATCATGGATGTTTCTATTTTTCTCTCCCTCTCTGAAATCAATAAAAATGTTTAAAAAAATAATAGTTCTGTTTTACGGTGTATGGGGGAGATAAATAGCCATTTTCAATAGAGGGAGGATTAGATTCTCCCAGGAAACAAAGCAGGCCAGAGTATGCTGTACAGGATTGCCTGCATGAGGTTCTGTCACCGTCCTGCTCCATGTCCAGCTTTTCATCTTCCTCAGCCAGCCCACAATGCATCTGGGGCTCCAGGGAATGAAGGAGGACAAGGAGTCATGTGAAGACCATGGCCAAGATATGCTTTTCTTCCCAGGGACAAATCTGAGTCAGCCACTTTTAAAAACATTAGTCCTTTGTTATCATGTCTGAGAAGATAAAGTAGTGGCCCCTACAGACAGGCCTCAGCAGTGCTGACTACTGATTGTGCCATGGCATTATCTGGTTCTATACTCACTTTGCCTTTCACCCTGTGAAGCAGGGCTCTGCCATCCCCACACGAGTCTAGTGCCCAGTGTCACACAGCTCCTATGTCCCCATGGTAAGGCCTCGACCCCAGGTCTGGCTCTCAAGTCCATGCTACACTGCGCCACACTGCCCAAGAACACACCTCTGGGGGACCCTGGCTTGTCACTCAAGTCAAAGACTACCTGGAAGTTGATAAAAGCGGAGTAAGTTATGCTAGAAGAAAAGGGTTGCTGCCCATCCAGCGTGGCTCAGGGGTTGAGGATTGACCTAGGAACCAGGAGGTCATGGTTTGATCACAGTGTGGGGTGTGCAGGAGGCAGCTAATCAATGATACTCTTTCGCTGATGTTTCTCTCTCCCTCTCTGAAATCAATAAAAATATTTAAAAAGAAAAAAAGTGTTGCTATTCAGCTAATTTTCTCACATTTAAACTCTTAGCTTCTAGAAAAAAAGTTCAGGGTAGTGTCATCCAAGGAAGTAAGGAGCCCAAGAGCAAAATGCCTGTTTGCTAAATGGGAGGTTGTCTCCAAAGCCAGCCTTCTGCAGTTGCCAGGCAACCAATGTAAACAGCAGGAAGTCGCAGGATCATGGCCACTAACTACAGTGCCAACCAGGTAAGTTCTCTTTTTCCATCTCTTTAATGTTTTTAATTTTGCCTTCAAAATTCTACCTTTGGACTGACACCTCCCCTAGGATTCTGGTCATTGAATGGCTGGCTGGCTGAGAGGAGGTGAGGGAGTATTTCCCAGCTCCTCAGGGTAGGGAGGGCCCAGGGACCAGCAAAAGGCATTTCTGGGTTATTTTTAAGGTCTAAACCAGCGGTCAGCAAATTTTCTGTAAAGTGCCAGAAACTAAACATTTTAGACTTTGTGGGCCAAGTGACAAAATGAGATAGTACAGACAATTACATAACAACAGAAAACACAAAATTCAGAGTGTAACAACTGAGTGCCATTGTTTATAAGACTAATGAAAAGAATGGATTCTTTGGGGAGAAACATTTTGCTTGATTGGGATACAAACTTAGTGTTTCCTTTTCTCAAATCAACTGCAAAGTTTCATCTATAAAAATTGCTCACTCTCTCAAGCAGTCCAGGCAGACTTGAATCACGGCATTTGCTGACTGCTGGTCCAGACAAGTGTGGTCTAACAAAAAGACAGTGCGAATCACAAATGCAAGTTTAACTTCCTAGTAGCTACATAAAAGTTTTAAAAGGGTTAATTTTAATAATCTCATTTAGCCCAATAAATCCAAAGTATTATTTCAACATTTAATCATCAATATTCCAGAAGTCACAATCAAATGTTTTACATTCCCTTTTCTGTACCAAGTCCTTCAAATCCCGTGTGTTTGTTTCCAAGCATCTGTGTGGACTGCCACATTCCAAGTGCTCAGTAGCTGCCACGTTGAGGCTAGAGGCTCCATTAGGACAACACACATTTAATCCAAACAAACTAAACCCTCTTACCGCTCCCCAAGCAGTGCAGGCCTTTGATCCTCAAATCCAACGAACACTGTGGATGTCATCTCTGGGGTAGGGCTTGGAGCTCAGAGGGCTTCCCCCCTTTCTCTCCACAGTACGAAAAAGCGTTCTCACCCAAGTATCTGCAGAACTGGTGTCTCGCCAAGCCAACGAAAGAGGTATCCACGTGTCTCTATGTAATTCCCTGCCACCAGCCTTCTCCCCACATCCTCCAACTCCCTCACTCAAGCCCTGACACTCCCTCCACTTCCCAGCGCTTCTCTTCCACTTTTCCCCAGAGCATTCCTTCCCATGAAGGCTACACTCAGATTATCGCCAACGACCGTGGCCATCTGCTGCCTTCAGTGCCCCGTTCCCAGGTGAGACACTCGCCTCCGTTCTTACCAACAACTGGAGCACCGGGGAACACATGGTCTCCTGACGCCGATGCCTGGGACGCTAAGTCCAGTCTCATTCACACTGGAGCACAAGGGCCCCCAAGCTGCCAGCCAGTCATTAGCACCAGGTCCCTCCACTGTGGGTGACCTGAATAAAATGGATGCCCGTGGCAGTGATGCTTCTGCGGTGGGCACACTGCCAAACAGCCAGAGGACGCAGAAGTGAAGCCAGCAGAGGTCAGGCCATGGAACAGGGTTACTGAGTGGGGGGAGGGGCTCACTTCCAGTCTTGTTTCAAAGGAAAAGGATGGAAACCAGATGAATACAGGGTCTGCCAGGCAGGCCACTGCCAGGAGTGAGAAGCCTTGCTTCTTCCTTTTAGGCAAGTCCTTGGGGTTCCTTCATGGGCACCTGGCAGATGCCTCTGAAGATACCCCCTGCTCGGGTGACCCTGACGTCCCGTACAGCTGCTGGTGCTGCCTCCCTCACCAAATGGATCCAGAAAAATCCTGACTTACTCAAGGCCTCCAATGGGCTTCGTCCAGAAATCTTGGGCAAGGTACCTACTCATCCCACCTACCCTCAAATCCCAGCATCTCAATTTCAACCCCACAATGTTATGCCTCTGCTACTCCAGCAGGGGGACCTCTAATCATCCCTCTTGCCCTGTGTAGTCCCTCAGCACCTGGGGGCTTAAGGGCTGAGCTAAGGACATCTGCCCTAGCACAGGGCCATCTGACCTCACCAGGGCCAGCACATCAGCTCTAACTCTTCTTGTTTGGAACCCGAACTTTGGCCCATGTGTGGGGAGAGACACTTAAGAGTCCTCTGGATTGGGAATGACTAGGCCTGACCAGGCTCTCTATTCTACCCCGACAGCCCCAGGACCCAGGCAGTGAGAAGAAACCCCGGAACTCTGTCCAGCAAGCACCAAGTCCAACCGTCATCCCACGCTCCCCAGCCACAAGCCTCAGTTCCCCAGATCAACCCCCAAGTGCACACCCCTCCGCAGGCCACACTCCGGGTCCCCTCAGCCCAGCCAGCCCTCCCAAGTGCCCACCTGGGAGCCCATGTGCGTAGGACCTGGGTGGGTTCTACTCTAGCTGGGCCAGGACACAAACCTGGGACTTGGCGGGCCGCACTGCAGAAGCCAGTCTATCGATGAGTGAAGTGAGAGCTCGTCAGGGAAATGGCAGGAATAAAGGCGAATGTGGAAAATAATCGCCACTGGTGACTCTTTTACTGATGGTGATGTTCTTTCCTGTCTCTTATCACCAAGAACCAGAAGGGTTGGGGAAGGGGACAACATGACAAAGGCTTGGGGGACACATTTGTACAAGGACCAAGTTGATTACACTCCAGAAATGGCCAAGAGAAGTTGGTCGGAATCACAGCACCCACTCCCACACCCTTATTTTTCCTCCTGAGCACCCCAAGGACACCGCTGAGGTGAGCACTCTCACTGTGCACTGCACAGCGTGCTTGTCTAGGATCGGAGGCCATTATTTGGAGAGAAGCCTCTTTGGTCTAAGTTACTATAAGCCATGTTACTGGCCAGCAGGTGGCAGCTCTAATGGCTGCTCTGCAGAACAGATGCACTGTGAGCCCCAGGTGCTGCTCAGACTCTAGGTCCTAGTGGGAGGCTGCTTTGTGGGAGGGATGCAGTGTTCACCCGCCGGGGTGCGTCTGCCTGCTTCTGGGACTGTTTTGTCAGATGGCTCCTTGTTAGCCATGGCCACTTGGGCTACAATAAAGACTCTCTTCTATGCCCACGACTTCTCATGTCTTCTCCATCCAATACCAGACGTCCCAGCAGGTCCTGTCCCTTGGACCCAAGTTGGCGTAATCGAGCAGGAGGGAGTGAGTACTCCCAACTCTCCTTCCTTCTCGGAGGCCCCTGCATGGCCATGCATCTCTGCTGCTTGCACTGAGTCCCAGAAAGCCTTTCCAGCTGCAAAACAAACTGTTTCTCTCCTGAGAGGTCAGATTGGGGGACTGAAATGCCTGCGACCAGAGGGAAGGGGGGAAATTGGCTCCTCCTCACCGCCATTCTCTTGGTTCCTCTAGATTTCAAGGAAGAGTCAAAGACAAAATTAGTATTTTAATTAATTTCAGAAAAAGATGTTACATGAATATTGATTAGAAAACATGACAATTAGAGGCTTGTTTTTCTGGAATTGCAAGCAAAAGAAATAACCCTTAACAGGTTCAGCAATACTTTTCTGGATCTTTCTCTTGTATCAAAATCTATATGTCTTCTCCCCAAAGCACCTCCTACTCATCCCCTCTCTCTCCCTCTGCCTGGGACAGGCTAACCCCCCACCATGTGGGGGCTAAGGACTGTCCTTTAAGCCACAACCCACAGGCAGTGGCACCCAGAGCCCCACTCCCAGTCCGCAGGGAGAGGCCCACAGAGCTGGCTTTGTTTCCACTGTCTCAGGAAGAAGAGCCAAGAGCTGACCCTCAGCACAAATCAAGGCCCAATATGGAGAGAGTGAGGGCTCCTAGGCTCCGAGCAGGCTGCAAGAGGGGGCAGGAAGAGGGAGCTGCTGCAGCACCCCATCTTTAGAAACAAGGAAACACTGGGACCCTTCCCGAAGCTGAACTCCAGGGACAGTGCAAGCACATAGGTCTGAACAGGCGAGAGCTGAGGAAATGAGGGAACTAATCATCTGGGGGGGGGGGGGGGGGGAGGGGCGCAGCTCTTCACATGGCTGCCAGCCCCACTGAGGACAGCACGCTGAGGACCAGGACAGCCACCCCGGACTGGTACAGCTGGGGGACTTTCAGGCCTTTTCCCAGGTCCCACATCTGTAGGAAAAGGAAAAAGAAAACAAACAAAAAAAAAGAATTTCAGCCATCAGGACCCTGGTCACGCCCACAGCTCCCTTCTCAAGAGAAACTGCACCTGCAGGCAGCAGCCTCCAGCTGGATTACAGGGAAAGCCCTTCCCCAACACCACGCTTGGTGCCCCCATGCAGCCCAGCCCACCAAAGGCACCCGCGCCCTGTGGGCACAAGTTTCCAGACTGAATAGCAAAGTTTTCTCCGTGAGGACAGGACAAAAGCCATGTTTCCTAAAGCGCATTCTTTCAAAAACTCTCCTCGGCCCTGACCGGTTTGGCTCAGTGGATAGAGCATCGACCTGCGAACTGAAGGGTCCCAGGTTTGATTCTGGTCAAGGGCATGTGCCTTGGTTGCGGGCACATCCCCAGTGGGAGGTGTGCAGGAGGCAGTTGATCGATGTTTCTCTCTCATCGATGTTTCTAACTCTCTATCTCTCTCCCTTCCTCTCTGTAAAAAGTCAATAAAATATATTTAAAAAAAAAACAAAACAAAAAAACCTCTCCTCAGAATGCTGAAAGGGTTACACTGGGGAGGGGGGACGGACACGAGTTCTGTGGCCAAATAAACTTGGTAAACATTTAACTGCAAGATTCCCAACAATTTATGGATGTGCACTGTGAGTCTCCAAAAGGGGGATTTACTAGACATTATCTCCTAGATACAGTCATCACAGACCCCTTTGGAAAAGGGGTATCGGTCCCTAACTAGCATCTAGAAAAGACTCTCTGGAATCTAGAACACTATTTCTCAATTTTGTCTTGACTGTGACCCCCCACTAAGAAAATATATGTGTGTGTATTTTAAATATTTGTACTAACTTTGAGAGAGAAAGGGAGAGGGAGGGACAGAAACGTCAATGAGAGTATATCACCCACACTGCCCAGCTGCCTCCTGCACACCACTACCGAGGACCGAACCTGAAACCTGAGCATGTGCCTTACCCGGAATCAAACCCTCAACCTTCTGGTGCCTGGGACAGTGCCAACCCACTGAGCCACACTGGCCAGGGCAAGAAATATATTTTTAATTACCACCCACTTATGTTAAAGGAAAAGCCACATACTCCCAGGAACACCCTCTCAGCCAACCTGCCTAGCAGCTAGGCCCTCTCCATACCGCACAATCTGCAGAATACACCTTCTCCTCTCTCCCAAAGACCTATCCTGACCCAGAATAACCCTTTCTTTTCTTTTGTCAACACCTCCCTTGCTGACTGTTCTTCCTATAAAACAACCCTGGAGACTCCCCAGCTGCTGGAGGAAATGCTGCCCTCAGGAGCGCTTCCTAGAGCCAATCAGGCCTTCGAATGTACTCAACTGAATTTTATTCACACCTACTTACTATCACCATGTGCTACATTTCATGTGTAATAACCCACTTACATTGCCTTTTTTGTTGGTAGCCACCCATTGGGTCAAAACCAGGGAACTGAAATATTGTTCCCTGAGCTGCTGAACGGATGGATCCCTTATGGTGAAAGGAAGGTCTTCAGATTCCACATTTTCCCACGACTGCCCCCCACACATCCGCCCACACTCTGAATGTACTAGTAAAAGTGACTAAATTAGCAGCACTTCAGAGACAACTTAGAGCCCAGAAGAAAGCCAAAAGGATGCCCCACCTCAGCCCCTCAGAGCTTCTCCCCAGATCAGAAGGAATCCAGCAGAGTCACAACAAGCTGTCTGCTCATCAGCCCAGGTCTCATAGCATGAGTCCTGCTGGGCGGGCAGGGAAGGTGCTTTCTGGAGCAGCAGCCACCAGCTCAGTGGACAAGAGCCCTGGCTGCACAGAACTGAACGCTGGCTCCACACTCAGGGCCGCACTTGCTAAGAGAAAAGGAACGGCAGATGCACAGGCGAAGGAAAGCCACACACTTTGGCTCTGGCTTGGTTGGGCGATGCCCTGCCACCAAAAAAAGGTCGAGGGTCCAATGTTTCTCTCTCACATCAATGTTTCTCTTTCCTTCTTTTTCTCTCTTCCCTCCCTCCCTCTAAAAACAATCAGAATCAGCAAGGATTAAAAAAAAAAAGCCACACCTTAGTTCTGAGATTATTTAGCCCCCCCACACACACCCAGACCGAGAGGGAAGCCACACATGCAAGGCCCTGCCTAGCAAGCTGGTCAGTGCTCCTCAGGGCTCTGCTCTGGGGAAGAAGTCCACAGAGGACAGCCCCGCCCTTCAGGAAGGCGAGGCCATCTTCACCATACCGAGCGCTGTCCCAGAAGAGCTGACAGACACGCTTTCACAGTCATTTGTTTCTCACTTTTCTATTCTTTTAAACTGTCTATTGGACCCGACTGAAATACACCAAGTGCTTGTCTCTAGGCTCTGACATGGAAGCTATAAAAGGTCAATTAAGGCAAAAGCATCCATGTGACAGATGGCTCAGGCTGGGAAGTGATGGGAAACCAGGAAGAAATGAACTGTATTTGTCTTCCTGGGAAAGGAAGCAAGACTAGGGGTAGGAGGCACAGAATTCAAAATCTCAAAGGTGCTGGAGGAGGAAGTGATCTTCTTCTTTTTTTTTTTTTTTTTTTTAATTATTTTTATTGATTTCAGAGAAGAAGGGAGAGGGAGAGAAACACCAGTAATGAAGGAGAATCACTGATTGGCTGTCTCCTGCACGCCCCCTGCTGGGGATCAAGCCCACAACCTGGGCATGTGCCCTTGACTGGAATCAAACCTGGGACCCTTCAGTTCACAGGTTCTATCCTCTGAGCCAAATGGGCTAGGGCACAAGTGATCTTCTTTATAAAGAAGAGACACGAGTCTAAACTGACCCCAAGGTTCTCAGGCCATCAAAACATTCCTAAACCCAATATTAAAATCTGGGATCCACTCTAGCCGGTTGGGCCCAGTGGATAGAGCGTCGGCCTGTGGTCCAAAAGGTCCCAGGTTCGATTCCAGTGAAGGGCACATAACTTGGTGGCGGGCTCCTCCTAACCTGAGTTCCCTCCTTCCCCACCCTCCTGTGCAAGAGGCAACCAATCGATGTTTCTGTCTTTCCCTCTCCTACTCTCCCTAAAAATCAATGGAAAAATATCCTTGGGTGAGAATTAACCAAAAAAAAAGAAGAAATTTTTAAAAACCTGGCATCCTAGACACCCAGTTTCTGTTAACAATGGCCTCATTTTCTCCAGTAGTTCAGAATAAACGAAGACCAAAAACAGGTAATGCAATTCAATGTCAAGATAGCAAAAGTCAGCCCTGGCTCAGTGGATAGAGCGTCGGCCCGTGGATTGAAGGTCCCAGATTTGATTCTGGTCAAGGGCATGTACTTCAGTTTCAGGCTCAATCCCCGGCCCTGGTTGGGGTCGAGTGCGGGAGGCAACCAATCGGTGTCTCCCTCACATCAGTGTATCTCTCTCTGTCTCTCCACCTTCCTTCCACTCTCTCTAAGAATCAACAGAAAATATCCTCAGGAGAGGATTAACAACAACAAAAAGATACAAAAGTCAGTGTCTATGACACCAGCCACACTTCACTCCGGGCTGACAGGAATGTCAGACTGAAAGCAGCAACCACATTCCTCTGGCTCACAATGGAATCCCCAGGCCTGCAACAGTGCCTAAGGCAGGAGGCACCACGTCTTTTTCTAAGAAATATGTCTTCCATGCCAGATGGATGGCCGGGCTTCAGGGGCCTCTTTTAGTAACAACCCTCTTAAAACTGTCAGGCCTAACAGTGCTCAGCTCTGTCCCCAGCAGAGCTGCTCAAGACCACACTGAGCAAATGCCCAGCACAAGTAACTCTCAGAACAGCACTGAGCCCAGACAACGAAGCAGAGAGCCCTCCCAGCCTCTCCACTCCCTTCATCCGGGAAACGTCCGAATCCCAATGAACTTACCAAGTGTCGGATCCCGTTCCAGGTGTGATACGTGAGAGGGAAGGCCAGAGCAAACTTGGCTGAATGGATCAGCACTGGCCCCAGGCTCAGGGACTTCACCAGTTCTAGATGAGACTCAAAGTTTCCAGGGAGCAACAGGGCCGACAAGCCAAACAGAGAGACCCCTGAGGAGACAACCAAGAAAGCCCATCACAGCTGCCCACCAGTCACCACCAAGGTAACGTCTGAGCTGGTTCTCACAGCTCCCCAACACGCCGGGCCACCTGCGTCAGGAGCACAGTGCATTCACAGCGCCATTCCTCTGCACACCTGCTGTTTGGCACCCATGTCTGCTTTTCCTAATCATTCCCTTCATTGCTATCTGTTCATCATGTTAATTTACCCTTTCCCAATCTCCCTCAGTTCTCACCTGCCATTCTCAGGGAATTTACCTCGTCTCGTCCAGATTTCCACACCATCTTCACTATGAAAAATCCTGAGTATATTAATCCCCACAGAACCTAAGCAATGGAAGGATGTTACTAGCCACCTACTTCTCTTTTAAAGAATCATTTATAAAGTTCTTTTCAATAAATTACATTTTAAAGTCAAACTAGTGTCACCATTCTTTTCAAGTTCAACATGGTTCCTGGAATTCTACATGGGCCACCAAGTCTCTACAGTCTGAATGAATACCTCCTTGTCTCGGCCAGCTGCTCTGCTGGCTGAAAGAAATGAGAGCAGGAACCTTTCCGACCCCCATGGCCACAAGACCAAGTCCCAGCATGTGGACCAAGGCCACGCCGCGCTCTCCCACAGACGCTGCTCTCCAGCAGCGGCCCTAGTCATCACTCCAGCGACTGGCACTTCCAATCCCTAGGCCTGTGGCTAAGGTCACTTCTCTACTGGAATGCCCTCCTTGACCTTGCCATGAACTTTCAACTCATCCTTCCCTCCAGCTCCCCAGCTCCTTCAGCTGTCCTCTCCCCTGGGATCTTCTATTAAAGCTACCACAGTGCATTGTGACATCTGTCTTACTCCTTAGACTCCTCTACCCTTGGGGGAGAGGTTATTAATATCATTCCCCAATTTCCAATGTGTAACAAACAGGAGATTCATTAGAAGGTGGGAGTAATGAACAGTTCTGAAATAACACTGCGAGCAAACATCCATTTGTTTACTCATTTAATAAAGATTTCCTAAGTGCCAAAACATGAGTGTAAATAAGATAGATGCAGTCCCCACTCTCTACAGTCTAATAAAAGAGACAAATTTATAAGAATTAAGCAAAAAAAAAATAAAAAAATTACAAATTCTATATAATAAAAACCTAGATGGTGTCGCGTGATATCATCACAAGATGGCCACCCTCATGCAGTCATAAGATGGCTGCCACAAGATGGTCACTATAAGATGGTCAGCAGGGAAGGGCAGTTGTGGGTGACCAGGCCAATAGGAAAGGGCAGTTGGGGGACACCAGGCAGGTTTAGGATTGGGCCTAAACCAGCAGTCGGACATCCCCCATGGGGTCCCAGGCTAAGGGACACTCCCAGCCCCATGTACGAATTTCATGCACCAGGCCTCTAGTTGAATAAAAACTATGAAAGAAACAACCAGTGTGTAAGAACTATGAAGGACAGTGCTATGAAACTAAAAATTAACAATAGATCTAGAAATAGAAGTTACTTCAGATATGGCAATAAGCAAAGTACATCGAGATGACACTTTTGTGAGGTAACTAACCACGCATGGCACAGGCTGGGAATGAGGAGTGGCCCTGTACCCGGGATCTGAGGGCCTGGGAGGAGGAAGCAGAGAACAAGGTGGACTCGGGCACAGAGGCATCAGGGAGGCAGATTAGACAGGGCATTTAGGCAGCAGTGGAGGACTGAATTTCGATCTAATAATAATAGAACAGTAAAAATAGAAGATTCTAAGTCTGACATGATTCAAAAATATTTAAAAAAAATTTTTTTCCTGCTGATGTGTGAAAAATAAGTTGGAGGCAAGCCACAACATGCAAAGATCATGTTGCTGGGACTGATTCATTTCAGGCCAAATGAGTCTCGCCTCACTGCCATCTGGCCAGTGCACGTTGCTCTCCGAGAGGCTGTTGCTATTAAATTAACCATGCTTCTTATCCCTGTTCCCGTAAGTCAACATCCAGAATCTAGTTTCTTGAAATCCCATCAATTCTGGAGAGGCATTATTAATATGCCATTTTATAAGGAATAAACTGAGGTTTAGAGAGTTGACGAAGTCGTCTAAGTCATCCACCTGGTGACCTCTGCTCCCTTCAGCACTGGAGGGAACATGGGGGCTGCTGCCACAGAGAACAGCTACTACCTCCCGCTCTGGAGCCAGGGAGATCTGGGAAGAACAGGGTACATGCTGACTACACAGTCATTCAAAGGGGTAAAGAAAAAAAAAACAAAAACAAGTAATTACTATTACAGTTGTGAAAAAAAATGTATTTAATTTCAGCAAATGAATACTTGATCATAAGAGGCCATGATCAGACTGTTTCCATTCAGTGGTGATAGATACACTTAGGCAACACAGGGAACTACAGCCTGAGAATAAGCTGCTCTTGTTCTCCCAGTGCTTGCAGGATGAAGTTGGTCATCAATACCTCCACTAACAGAAAGCATCCATCTAAAAAGGACAAGACTCCAGCAAGCAGAAATACAGCAACAATGAACTTACAGTTAAAATAGCCTCATCTTGAACGTATCCTGTTATTTCAGTGCAAGTAGGTTAACCACCAGAAGCCATCCCCGAATTCCCAGGTAACACAGCCATCCTTATGCCTGGACTCCATCCCTTCCCCAGCCCAAGGAATGACAGCATCGGATCTTAGCTAGGAGTGCCCATCCTCACCTCATCACCAGCAAAACGAATCAGGCTGCGTGTAGCAGAGACACAACTTTAGATAACTTCTGCCGCTATGTCAGCTGCAGCTCCCTAAATGCAGGACTCCTACACTGAAGCCACCAGCCTTACTGATGCCACAACCACTTCAGTAAAACGGTCCTCAGAAGGCTAGGAGCCCTGGCCGGTTTGGATCAGTGGATAGAGCATCGGCCTGCAGAGTGAAGGGTCCCGGGTTCAATTCTGGTCAAGGGCACATACCTCAGATGCAGGCTCCTCCCTGTGCAGGAGGCAATCAATTGATGTGTTTCTCTCACATCAACATTTCTCTCCATCTTTCCCTCTCTCTTCCACTCACTAAAAATCAAAGGAAAAACATCCCCCATGAGGATTAAAAATAAATACAGAAGAAGCCTAGGAAGGACCCTGAGCATATTATGAAAACCAAAAATATCTCCATGTCTCCAGCAGAAAACATTTAAAACACAGCCAGCCGATCCTCTTACAAACTATCTCCCTCCTGTGGAAAGATGCATCCAATCCGAGAACCTGAAACAAACCTCACTACCAGGAAAGGATGAACTAAGACCAGTGCACAATCACCCGGGTTTATTCACATCACATCACAGCAGGCACTGCGGTCTGTACCTGAGACAGTGAGACTGGAGAGTGAGTCAGTCCTTGGGCCTGATCAATTCTGGGCAACAAGGAATGGGGCTAAAACTGAGTCTCTGTAAGAATAAGGCTGATGACTGACCTCAGATTGTGTCGGGTCAGTGTTCTGTTAGCCAGCCCATCTCTATTACATTTCTATCTCTGCACTGTGATTTCAATAAATATACCAGCAGGACGTGCTAGGGATGATTTTAAAACCCCTAAGCAAAGAACCTGTGCATAATGGAAACTCATAATTAATTGTTAAAGCAATGAATGAACAATAAGCTTAAAATAGACTCATCGTTTTCTCTAAATCAAGTTGCTGAGTTGCAAGGAAGGCAGTGCCTGGAGCTAAAGAAACAGCAAAGTTGCCCTAACTGGTTTGGCTCAGTGGATAGAGCATCAGCCTGTGGACTCAAGGGTCCCAAGTTCGATTCCAGTCGAGGGTATGTACCTTGGTTGCAGGCACATATCCAGAGGGGATTGTACAGGAGCCAACTGATCAATGTTTCTCTCTCATCGATGTTTCTAACTCTCTACCCCTCTCCTTTCCTCTCTCTGTTAAAAAACAAAACAAAAACAAACAAACAAACAAAAACAATAAAATATATTTAAAAAAAAAAAGAAACAGCAAAGTTCCACAGAAGTGTGCGTGTGTGCATGTGTGTGTGGTCTATGTGTGCACAAAAACAGACATACGTACCTGCACTCAAGGCAATACCAGTGCCGCGGTGGCCAATGGACATCGCCATGGGAAGAGACCAACTGCAAAGAAACATAAAAGCAACTGAAAAAAGGAAAAGATGAGCCCTAGCCTGGCCAGTGTGGCTCAGTGGTTGAGTGTTGACCCATGAACCAGGAGGATACAGTTCAATTTCCAGTCAGAACACATCCCCCAGTTGTAGGTTCATAGGCTCGATCTCCAGTAGGGGTTGTGCAGGAGGCAGCCAATCAATGATTCTCTCTCATGATTGATGTTTCTATTGCTCTCTTCCTCTCACTCCCTCTCTCTGAAACCAATAAAAAATACACTAAAAAAAAAAGAAAAAGGTGAACCCTAGCCAATTTTCTCAGTGGTTAGAGCATCAGCTCATGGACTAAAGGGTAGGGGTTCGATTCTGGTCAAGGGTACGTACCTTGGTTGCAGGCTCGATCCCAGCCCCAGTTGGGGTGCCTGTCACAGGCAACCACTGATATGCCTCACATCGATGTTTCTCTCTTTCTTCTACTTTCTATAAAAAAAGTCAACAGGATATCCTCTGGGGAGGATTAACAAAAAGAAGAAAAAAAAGGGAAAAGATGATACCACACTAGAGTCCACTCTGGTCAAGAGAATAGAAACCATTGTGGAAACAGACAGCATTTAAACAGAAACAATCAGCTTTCACATTCCTGTGTGTCCACGTTCTCGTTTTTAAATAGGAGCACTGATCTACTTAAGCAGCAGCCTTCCCTTTGACCAGACTGTACCACTGACGGAGCTGAAAAGAGGCATGAATGGTAACGCAAGCACTTCCTTTCATAAAGAGAAGCAGCATGGTCAAAGACACCAATAAATATGCACAGTTAGGAAACAGTCACTAGAATACAACCCCTGGTCCTTCCGTTTCTCCCATCATAAAACTGAAGTAGAAGAAAGCCTAGGTGAGATTTATTTATCCACTGTTTCATATAATATACAACCATCCCTGAACTCCTGTTTTTTTAAATTTTATTTTCAATTACAGTTGACATACAATGTTATATTATGCTTTTATTAATCTTTAGTGAGAGAGGGAGAGGGAGAAAGAAACAGAAATTGGCTGCCTCCTGCACGCAACCTGAGCATGTGCCCCGACCGGGAATCGAACCAGTGACCTCTTGGTGCATAGGAAGATACCCAACTGAGCCACATCTGATGGGCTAAAATTTTTTTCTAACATCCTTTGGAAGAACTCATTTTCTCTTTAAAACTTAATCCCTACATACACTTTTGCTTTGATAAACTGAATATATTGAACTAAAGAGTGCTTCAGAAACTGCTAACTCAACCATTTACTTCAATGCCTCCTCCAAAAAAAACTCCAGAACTTAAAAATATGAAATATGACTCCAGACATCTTGGGCGTCTTTCCCACACATCACCTTGGAGACAGCCCCTGTTCACTGCTATTTCTCTTTTTTCCACAAGTGTGTTTAGAATTTCAAAACAGGACAAACAGATAAGACTCACCTCACCAGCCTTCTACATTTGTTGTATGACCCATGAAAATGGCCAGGGCTTTAAATAGATTCAGAATTATTAGAAGAGTTCTTTTTTTTTTTTTAAATATATTTTATTGATTTTTTTACAGAGAGGAAGGGAGAGGGATAGAGAGTCAGAAACATCAATAAGAGAAACATCGATTGGCTGCCTCCTGCACACACCCCACTGGGCATGTGTCCGCAACCAAGGCACATGCCCCTGACCGCAACCGAACCCGGGACCCTCCAGTCCATAGGTCGATAACTCTATCCACTGAGCCAAACTGACTCGGGCTAGAAGAGTTCTTTATCATTATCATCCTCCCCCAAATCTTTTATGTCTTAAAAAAGCTTCAACAAAGTCATAAGGACTGAGATCACTTATCAGTATCCTTCTATTTTAATATTGGACATTCGTCTAATTTCTGCAATCAGAACTATTTCTGGAATCCGGCTTGGGAAAATCTGAAGGGCTGTGGTATGTGTGGAGGTGGCTGAAGAATGGCCAGGCTCCCTGGCAAGAACACGAGGAAAGAGGGCAGCAGCGCTCAGGACGCTGCGCTGGGTTAGCCAGAAAGGAGCAGATCTTCGGGAAGACACTGGCATTACGGCTATCAGTGCTACTTCTGAGGACACAGATCACAGACAGACATGTACGTATATGCTGTGTGTGCACACACGTGCCCTAGCTCTATCTACTGACAGGGTCTAGAAACAAGGACAGCTAATAGCAATGAGCACATCTAAAACCAGGTCATGATTTCACAGGACCACCCAGAGGAACGCCCACTGGCCAGGTCTGGAATAACCTGACCATCAAAACAGATGAGCGTAACAGTGTAACCCTTTGGGCAAAAGAATAAGACATCTACCTCCTCTACCTCTACTCTCTGCTCTGGTTCTTGAAACAGATGCCTAAAACCTCACCATCTCCCAGAGAGCAGGGGCGCCAGGAGAGTCTTTTGTTTTAACATTTGGTCTTTGACCCTGGCTCCTGACCCACAGTTCCTAAATCCACTGGAATTTCCTGGGTGGTAAGAGCATCCTTGTTCTAATGCAGTGACGTTGGATGTGGGTTGGTCACCAGAAAGACCAAACCATGATTAGAAGCTTGGAACTTTCAGCCCTATCCCACCTTCTTTCAGGAAGGGGGAGGGGCTTGAGGTTGATTATTAACTGATCATGCCCATAGGATGAAGCCTCCATGGAGAGGGTTGTTTTGGGTTTTTTTGCTGTTGTCATTAATCCTCACCCAAGGATCTATTTCCACTGACTTTCAGAGAGAATGGAAGGGAGGAAGAGAGAGAAAGGAACACCAATGTGAGAGAGACACATCAATTGCCTCCCACAAGTGCCCCGACCTGGGGCCGGGGATTGAGCCTGCCACTGAGATACATGCCTTTAACCAAAAGTGAACCTGGGACCCTTAGGTCTGCAGGTCAACGCTCTACCCACTGAGCAAAACTGGCTAGGGCTGGAGAGTTTTTAGGTTTAAATACATCTTCAGGTCAGGAACCTATATACACACAGGAACCTGTATCATTTGTAATATCCTTTATAATAAACTAGAGGCCCGGTGCACGAAATTCGTGCACGGAGTGGGGGTGGTGGGTGGTGGTGGTGTCCCATAGACCAACCTGCACCCTTTCCAATCAGGGACCCTTTGAGGGATGTCCGACTGCCCATTTAGGCCCGATCCCAACGGTGGGATCGGGCCTAAATGGGCAGTCAACGTCCCTTTCATAATCCAGGACTGCTGGCTCCTGACCTCTCAAATGCCGATTGCCCCTAACCACTCCCCTGGCAGCCTGATAAACGCCAAACTGGTCCTGTGCTGGCCTGGCCTGATTGACCCTGACTGCCTTCCCCATACCAGGATGGCACCCCCAACTGTTCTCCCCTGC
>PVJC01009938.1:0-44828 GCA_004026665.1 Murina feae
CCCTCCCTCACCCTGTGCACAGATTTCATGCACCAGTCCTCTAGAGATTATAATCGAGCTGAAAATTTTCTATTTTAGCAAGGTTGTAACACGATGCAGTATTGTTCTGTGCTGGTCTAAGTCTATCAATAGTACCACTATGGACTATAAATACTTGCAGTCACCCACCTCATTCCCAGTGAGCTTCCCCCAGACATCTCCCCTTCCTAAACCAATCAATACTAATAAAAGGGTAATTATGCTAATTAGACCAGATACATCTACATCTTCCAGACAAAGCCACAGTGGAGGGGACCAAGGCAGAGGAGGTTAGGGGTGATCAGATCAGCAGGGGGGAGCAGTTAGGAGCGATCAGGCTGGCAGGGAAGCAATTAGGGGTATCAGGCAGGCAGGCAGAAGGGTTAGGGGTGGGCAGGCAGGCAGACAGGTGAGTGACACCAATTTGCATATTACTCTTTTATTAGTTAGGTACCAGTGTTCCCGATTGTAAGAGGGATGTCTGACTGCTTAGCAGGGGGGTCCTGGTTTGGGGAGGGTGCAGCCTGGGCTGAGGGACTCCACCCCCCATGCATGAATTTTGTGCACTGTGGCTCTAGTGTTACTATAATGACCCTTGAAATTATTATGATTGTAAATGCCCTTCAGCAATAACCATTCAGCAATTAGGAAACTTTGAAGAAAAAAACTGTTTGCAACTTACAGACCTTAGAGCATGCATGGCATGCCAGGGGCACATAAGGAAATCTCAGGTGAAGAGAAGTCAGGGTGCCTGAGGTTCTGCTTGTATTGAGATTGAGGGTGGGGGGCTAGGATTCTCTGGGTTCACTACTGGTGAACTGAAAACATACAAGCAAGAATTTAAAGCACAGGCAGAGAACACAAGTAACTTGGTCAGTTATCAAAATCCAACCAAGATCTCCAAACGCAAAGGAGCCTCGGTGGGGGAAAGGGAAAAGGTTCTGACTCTTCATCTGGTCCTGCTGGTAATGTGTTTATTCAAGATAGCCTTCATTGAAGGGGTGCAGTTTGGAAATGGATGCCTGGGCAACCAAAGGCAAGTGAGTCACTTGCCTTATAAACAAAGAGCCAACTATAAGCTTTTCTTTAGGAGGTTGATAGTTTATTTTCCTCCCTGGCAACACATGAAAGACATATGTTAATGATCTGGCCTTTTTTCTTAAACAGGTATTCACAAAATGAAATGTAGTTGTGATGTCATTAATTGGAATTTAAGGAAATATGTGTGTACTGTCTGATAAAGGGAGAATGATTACTGTTTTGTTTGGTTCTTGCCTGTACTTGGCAGGCTTAAGTTCATTTTAAGTTACATATTTATAAGCATCAAATAAAAAAATATGCTCCCACAAAGGAACTTGCATAAGTTTCAGTATTTTTTTTCTAAAAATTTTTAAGCACCCTGGAAATATTCATATTTGTAATAAGATTTCCTTTAAAAACTCAAGCACATTTTATACAACCATTCTACTATAATATATTATTTTGTCTTGCTTGTATTTTTTTCCAATTTCTTTTCAATTCTTATGTTTCCTATAATAGATCCTATTTAATTTTATTATATAACTATTTTTTGGACCCAAACTGCTATATCCATGCTCACAAATAATAATTTGTAATGGAAGTCCTTTTTTAAAGGTTTTCATTTTTTTAGAGTAGTTTTCGGATCACAACCAATATGGTGGGATCAGACAATGGTGTCTTACATACCACATACTTCCACACATGCCGAGGTCTCCCCATTGTACACATCCCTCCCTAGAGTGGGACATTGGCTGCAGTTGGTGAACCTACAATGACATATTTTCATCATCTGAAGCTCATGTAGTTTAGTTTAGGGTTCATTCTTGGTGTTGTACGTCTTATGGATTTGAATTAATATATAATGATAGTGTTCCTCATTATGTCATACAGAGTACTTCACTGCCCTAAAAGTTCTCTGTGCTTTGCTCCATCACCCTCAAGTTCTGTTAAATGCTGATCTTTTGAAGATAGCCAGTTCTACCTTTTCCAGAACATCGGGTAGTTGGAATCTTACAGAATGTAGCTCTTTTAGATTGGACCTTTCACTTAGCAATATGTATCTAAGGTTCCCCCATGTCTTTTCATGCCTTGGGAGTTCATTTCTCCTTAGTACTAAACAATATTCCATTCTTTAGATGCGCAGCAGTTTATCCCTTCATCTACTGAGCAGCATTTTGGTTGCTTCCAAGTTTGGGCAATTAGTCATAAAGGTGCTGTAAGCACTGGTGGGCACGGTTTAGCTGGGTTATAGCTTCCAGTTCCTTTGGGTAAATACCAGTGTGCATGATCACTGGGTTTTATGAGTATAGTTAACAGTCTCAATCATATTTACACATTTAATTCCAGAAAGAATTTTTAAATCAACTTATAGTTTTAGGAGTATCATTGTACTTGCACTCTATTTTTCTTAAATGATTGCTATGTTCTAATTCATGTTATTTATAAAATATAGTTTTGGACTTAGTTCTTCGAAATAAGAATTTTTGTTGCCACCTTTCTAATATTAGTTGTCTCACTTGTACAGATCTTTTAGCCTATTTGGAGTTAAGAGTATCTAAGTATAAAAAATGTTTTTACTATTATATAAATATATAAATTTGTATTTATACTATGTGTTGTATCCTCCCATAATTTGATAACCAATGAATATGAGATGTTTCAAGAGGGACTCCTAGACATAAAATTTAGATAGAATAATTTCTCTTACATTTCTATAAAATATAATCCCAAACTCATAACCAGGAAATGTTATTTTCTGAACTGGAGCTTTGCCCCAGTGCAAAACTTTATTCAAATTTCCATTGGCAACACTTCTCTACATGACTCTATGATATGGGCACATTAAATACAACCTTATGGATGACTCATTTTCTCCTGCTTCCAACTAGGATGATTACATGTGGAGTTATTCTATCCTCACTTTCAAAAAGGCCCACACTTCAATAAATAAATAAAAATTTTAAAAGCTTTTAGTTCTAGAGGGAAAGCAATCTATCTTGCATTATGAAAAAATAGGGAATAAATCATTCCATCATTTATGAAACATCTCTGTTAATATTAATATCTCACCTTTAATTGGTTCCTCTGGACATTCAATCAACTCAACATTTTCCATCTTACTGAGAACAGAACTGTGAATATACTCAAAAGTTTCAAAGAGTATAACTGTTAAAAGTACAGACAGAAAATTAGGGTCATTAAGTCTCATACTGCTTCGTTACTTTTGAAAGGATTTTGACATTCTGTAAATATATTAAAGAACTATTGACATGAAAATTCTATGTTAAGTTAACCTGTATTATTTTTTTTTTTAAGAAAAGCATTCATCTTTGACAGGCAATAGTTTCAAAGGAAAGTTGCTGATGTGATTAGGATAATTCTAATTATATGTGTTCTGTACTATTTCCTAGAGTTTTAGGGGAAAATATTCTGTCCAAAGTTTTATTTTCAACTCTTTAAAATGTCTTGTCCTCAAAAAAAAAAAAAAAAAAAAAAAAAAAAAAAAAAAAAAGGCAGAGAAGAGTAAAGATTTCTACCTCTATTATTTCACCAAATCTCTCCCAAAATGAATACGGATATAATATTACTCAGATTCAGAGGACAATATCAGAATAGTAATTCCTATGAAACATTATCCATCAGAATAAATATCAGAAATTCAATTTATGTTAACAAAATTATACTAATATCATCAAATTTTCATTGTATTCTCTAATCCTGTTATATTAGTTCTTTTTCAACGTCCCAGTCTCATATGTTGTACACTGAGATCATCATACTAATGCAGAAATAGAGTTTAGATATATTTGCCTTTCTTTACATATCTTGTTACATTCAGAATTATCAAATACTTATTAGGCAGGGTCTTCCATATTTGTCATTTTTAAGTTCTCAATTCAGAGATTTGAAATTTGTAATATTAATAATGTATTTTTCCCTTTAAAACATTTTAAATTAAATTTATTGGGATGACAATGATTAATAAGACCAATTCCTTTTAAATTATATTTGAAAACAAGTTCAAAGACAATTTTTCATTTTAAGACAAGAGAATTAGAAATATAGACATAAAAAGCAATATAACAGATACAATGGCTGCTTTTGATGGGCTCAGCAGTGGAATGGACATAATCTAGGGGGGAAAAAACGAGTGAGCATGAAAACAGGTCAATGGAAATTTCCTAAACTGAATGCAAAGAGAAAAATAATGGAATAATGAGAACAGAAGTTTGAAGGAAGGTTGTGTAATTTTAACAGGTGTAAAATACATGCAGATGGTGGGAAAAAATAGAAAGGTCATAAGGCAGAAAAATATCTGAAGTAATAATGGATAAGGGCTTTCAGAACATAATGTGAGATGCCAAACCACTCTGGAAGCAGAATAAATAAAAGTACATAATAACTTCCTTCCCTTGCATACAACCCCCTATATCTAGGCATATTATATTCAAAATGCAGAAAATCAAAGCAAAGAGAAAACATTGGGGAAAAAAAAAAACAAAAACAAAACAAAATTAACTATACAAAAACAGGAATAGGGATAAAAACTACTATTGACTTTAAACATACAAGCAAAACAAGAAAGAATTAGAGTATTAAATGAAAACTATAAAGGAAAAATGAAGAAAAAAACAAAGACATTCTCAACCAAAACTGATAGAATTAATTGCCAGCAGAATTAACCTATAAGACATATTCATGTTTTTCTTTAGGCAGAAAGAACAGCTAGCTGTACAAAATTTGTATCTAAATAAAGGAAGAGTACTGGAAAAGAATATATAAAAGGAAAATAAACTTTATGTTATTTGTAATTTATCTAAAGAATAACTTTATTTAAATAATAGTAACAATGTATTGGTTGATTGTAGTGTATGGGTAAGTACGATGAATTTTAGCAATATAACAACAGATGGGAGGGAGGAATTTGGAATACTCTGTCATACACTTCTTGAATTATACAAGGAAAAATCTGAAAGCAAAATTATAACCCAAGAAGAAAGAAAAATAAGTCTTTGGCAACAAACAGAATATAGTTATAAATTGGTCAATGCTAATCCAATATATAAATAATCATTTTAGGTAGGAATGGTCTAAATATACCAGAGCAAGATAAAGAGTACCAAACTATATAAAATAAGAAGGCCTAACTTGTTTATAAAAACTCATTGTATGTTTAGATCCAGATAGGTTAACAGTAAAACGATGAAGCATCATATAAAATCTGGGCTAACCATATTAATTTCAAACAAATCAGACTTCTAAACTAGGAAAATTAACAGGGATATAGAAAATAATATGAAATGAGAAAGAGGTTAATTCTCTAAGAATTTCTAACAATCCTAAACCTGCTTGTACCAACAACTAGGTATTCAAATATCAGGAGCAAAACTGATAGAACTGAAAGTAGATGTATAAAATTCACTACTTTAGGTAAGGACATCAACAGTCTTCTGTTAATAATTGATAAATTAAGGACAGATAAAATCATTAAGGATATACTTGGCCTGAATTACACTATCAATCAACTTGATCTAATTGACATGTCCATAACACTTCCATTAAATTAAATAGGAAGCTAGAGAAAAAAGAGTGACTGAAGTATAAAGGAAGCAAAAATAAAATTAGAATCAGTGAAATTGAAAACCGGAAAACCCACAGAAAACCAACATAGCCAAAATATAGTTAAGTATTATGTCTTTCAATTCATGAACATAAAATATCTTTTCATTTACTTAGATCATTTTTTGTTTTGTTTTGTTTTGTATTTTTATGCAAATACCTCCTATATAATTTTGTTAGGTTTGTGTCAAATTATTTCATATTGGGGCTGTGTTTGCAAATAGTAGTGTGTGTGTATTTTTTTTTAAGTTCAAATTTCAGTTGTTCATTTCTAATATATAGGAAGTCAATTGTTTTTTGCACATTAATCATGTATCTTTTTTCTTTCTGTGTTCATTTATTTCCATAATTCAAATATTTTCAGATTTGTTAAGATCTTTTAGTCATTAAAAAAAATATATTAAGGTGTTTGCTCTTCTCAGTTTGACTTATCCTATGTAATAAAAGGCAAATCGACCAAACAGCAGAATGACTGGTCACTATGATGCACACTGACCGCCAGGGAGTAGACGCTCAATTCAGGAGCTGCCCCCTGGTGGTCAATGTGCTCCTACAGGAGGATTGCCGCTCAGCCAGAAGCCAGGCTCATGGCTGGTGAGCACAGTGTCAATGGCGGGAGCCTCTCCCGCCTCCATGACTGTGCTAAGCATGTTTGACTGATGTCTTAGGCCTGCTCTCTATCATTAGTAGGATATTTTCTGAGGGCTCCCAGACTGCAAGAGGGTGCAGACTGGGCTGAGGATCTTCCCACCTTCCACCAAGTGCATGAATTTTGTGCACCAGGCCTCTAGTAGATTAACTAAAATCCTATACAAAATCCCAGTGGGCTATTTTGTGGCTACTAACAATTTGATTCTGAATTTCTATAAAAAACAAAACAAACTAGAATACTCAACACAAAAACAAATTGGGAGGACTCATGTTACCTGATTTCAAGATTTTAATGGCACATAGTTCAATGGAATAATATAAACAGGTCAGAAATAGACCAACACATACTTGTTAACTGTTTTTTAAACTGAATAAAGGCAAGTAAATGAGAAATAGTAGCCTTTTAAATCAAAGGTGCTAGAAAACTTGGACATCCATATTAAAAAATCTATATAATTATATCTATATCTATATCTATATCTATATCTATATCTATATCTATATCTATATCTATATCTATATCTATATCATCTATCTCTATCTCTATCTCTATCTCTATCTCTATCTCTATCTCTATCTCTATCTCTATCTCTATCTCTATCTCTATCTCTGTCTCTATCTATCTCTATCTATATAAAGGCTCAGTGAGCATTATGGCAGAACAACCAGAATGACCAGAATGACCAGTTGCTATGACACACACTGTGGCAGCCAACCAGCTTGATCCATCCCATCCGCCCCCTTCAACCTCCTGCTGTCTATCCCCTTGACTGGCCCACCCCTGATTGGGCCACTCCATCTGCTGGTCGCAGTTACAGGGAGCATGAGCTGTTGGCATCCCTTATGTCAGGAGATGCCCACCAGGTATACAGAAGGTATACAGAAGGTGCTCAGCAAGGAGTCCACACCTCTTGTGTTCTCATCTTCATGCTGTCTTCCCCAACACAACAATGCTAAAGGAAGCCTAATTCAGGAAACCACCCCGCCTGCCCCCCCACCCCCCCCCACCTACAGGGAGAAACAGCATGTGATAAACACCATGTCCTGTAGTCAACTGAATACACCTCAATAGAAAGATGCTACAGACCTGGAGCGGGAAGATCAGGACTGAGACAGAAGGTCTGGGACAGGGGTCCTCAAGCTTTTTAAACAGGACCAATTCACTGTCCCTCAGACCATTGGAGGGCCGGACTATAGTTAAAAAAAAAAACAAACACAAAAAAACTATGAACAAATTCCTATGCACACTGCACATATCTTATTTTTAAGTAAAACAACAACAACAACAACAACAAAAAAACACAAGGCGGGCTGTAGTTTGAGGACACCTGGCTGGGGAAAGCAGGGCCACAGATGACCGTGTCCTGCGTTTGCTGCCCCACCAGCTCACGGGCCCCCTCCGTGTGCAGAGCACCTGCATCAGCGCCCTTGGACAGAGGTCTGTGAGTGAGCGTAGAACTGTGGCTGTGCCTGTGGCTGCACTCAGCCTCCTGCGCTTGTGGATAAGCAGGAGACACATTTACATGACAGAATCTAAAACCCACTCTACTGGTAATAGCGCAAGTAATGCAAGACCCAAGCGTGTTTCTAAAAAGGACTCTGTCCAGTTGCATGTGAACCCAGATTGAAAGCATGTTCTCCACCAAGGAGGCTGCAAAGGCTGCTCCTCTCTCGAACGCATGCAACCTAGAGAGGTTTAAAGGGAAAAGGAGATAAAAATTAAACAAAATAGCAACAAGCTCTGAAGCCGCTGCCACTGCTGTCAGTCCTCCGCACCATAGCAATGTCAGAACCTGTCTCCCCACGCCCAGGCCTCAGACGGCTGAGCCACTGACACCTGTCAGGTCGCCTGGCACTGGACTCATCATCTACGGGGCCACTTTCAACCTCCCGCCAGCTCCTGGAGGCGGGTGGGCTTACAGATAGAGGCTTCAGTGTTAAAGCAACCCTGCTGGTGCAGCACAGGCACCTGTGGGCTTTTTGGTGCGAGAGAACTCATCACATCCCTGCACAAACGTGTTTTTAACTGTTCTGGGATCGTGCTCCCAGTCTTAAAGACTCTCAAACAGGCCTCAGCGATTCCACTCGCCTGATGCAAAGACTGACCCGTGTTTCATGGAGGCTGAACCCTGGGGCCCTGGAGCAGCCACTTCCTTTCAAGAGGAAGGTCACCCTGACTGCAGGTCCTTGATCTTTGTCACTTTGAATATTTCTTGCCATGCCCTACTCTACCCAGCAAAGCTCATTTAGGATTGAAGGCCAGATAAAGAGCTTCACAGACAAGAATAAGCTAAAGGAATTCATCACTCCAATCAGGGGCAGGGCTGGAGGCCAACCACCTGCAGCCCCTCTCTCTGGCCGGCTCCACCCTGACCGACCCCCACCCTGATCGGGGATGGGGCAGCCTGCCAGCTGCCCACAACCCCTCCCTCCTGCCAACCTCAGCCTCATCACCCTCCCCACCCCAGGTGGTCAGTGGACCTCACCTGTGCACACATTTGTGCACCAGGCTTCTAACAAAAAAATACAAAAGGAACTTAGACACAGACCTTACAGGTTTCATAAAAATTAACTCAAAATGGCTCATAGGTCTAACTATAAAATTTCTTCAGTAAACATAACAGAAGTGACTTTTACCTTGGAGATGAATTTTTAAATACAATACCAATAGCATGAATCAACAAAGAAGAAAAACTGATGTTGGTCTTTATTAAAATTTAAAGTGTCTCAGCAAAGGACACTAGTAAGAGGATAAAAATAGAGAAACAACAAATTGAGAGACAATATTTACATATATGAAAAAAGCTTTGTTTTCAAAATATGAAAGCAATTAAATTCAACATTAAGAAAACAAGTAAAAGAATGACAAAAGATCTGAATTAAGATAAAAAAATCACAAAGAAGCATATGAAAAGATGCTCAATATCACTTATCACTAGACAAATAACAATTTAAAATACAATGAGATTCTTTTACATACCTATTAAAAATGACTAAAATCCAAAGACTGACTATAATCCTGACAATGACCTGAGAAACAGAAATTCTCATTAACTGAGAGATGAAATGCAAAATGTTAAAGCCACATTGGAACACGGTTTAGGCAATTTCTTACAAGATCCTATAGAGTTTTACCATACAATCCAGCAGTACAGCTCTGAGGGATTTACCCAAGTAAGTTGAATGCTTATGATGACAAACATCTACATGCAGATATTTGTAGCAGGTTATTCATAATGAGCAAAAACTGGAAGCAACTAAGATGTGCCTCAATATCTTAATGGATTACAAACTGTAGTTCACTCATACAGTAGAAAATTATTCAGTGATAAAAGAAATATGATGTCAAATCATAAAAATACCTGGATGAAACTTAAATGCATATTGCTAAGTGAGAAAGTCAGTCTGCAATAGCTGCATAGTATATATATATATATATATATATATATATATATATATCCTATCTAATCTAGTAAAAGAGTAATATGCAAATTAACCATCACTTTGATACACCTAAGCCATGCCCCAAGCCAATCAGAGTGGCTATATGCAAATTAACCCAGCCAAGATGAAGGTCAGCAGCCACGGAGCTAGAGCAAACAGGAGGCTTCCATTGCAACTGTCTGCCTAGGCCAGCTGGGCCTCTGCTCAAGGCAACAAAGTTTCAATTATAGAAGATAAATAAACCCCAGAAATCTGATTCCAGCCAGCCTCACTGGGACCTTGGGTCAATGGGAGCTGTGGGCAGCCTAAAAACGGCCCTCAGCCCCTCACCCAGGCTTCCCACACCCCCCAATAGGAACCCAAACCTTGAAGGGGCTTGGCAAGCCTGCAAACAGCCATCAGCCCCTCACCCATGCTGGCCAGGCACACCAGCAGGTGGATATCTCCCGAGGGGTCCCAGACTGAGAGAGGGCACAGGCCGGCTGAGGGACACCCCCCCGAGTGGACAAATTTTTGTGCCCTGTGCCCCTAGTAGGATAATAAAGAGCTAATATGCTAATTAGATCAGAAGGCAGAACTACCTAGCAGAACAACCAGTGGGCGGGGGGTGGGACCAGTGAGCCTGCACTGCCAGGCCAGCCATGGTGGTCCCGGAATACCCTCCTTCCACAGAGGTGGTCAAGAGGTGGCAGCGCAGGCCTGGTCCCAGCACCCCTCTTCCACAGAGGTGGCAAGAGAGTGGGCCATGTGGTCCTGGTGTTGGCACTGCGCCTTCTGCAGAGGTGGCAGGAGAGGGGGCGGTACAGTCCCAGAGCCTCCATAGAGGTGGGACGGGGTGTAACTGTGGGCCTCAACCTCCCAAGGCCTGGCCTGGCCCCTAATCTGCCCCTCCTGACCACTGGGTATAGGGCAGGGACAGCACTAAGGAGCAGTGAGCCCGGCTTCTAGTTGAGTGGTGCTCCTTTCCCCGCTCCTCACCCATACTCAGCCAGAAGTGGGCTCACAGCTGGCGAATGCAGTGGCAGTGCTAAGGATGTCTGTCTGTGAGCTTATGCCATCAGTTGGACATCCTCTGAGGGCTCCTGTACTGCAAGAGGGCATAGATCAGGCTGAGGGGCTCACCCCCCCCCCGTGCACAAATTTCATGCACCGGGCCTCTAGTATACATAGAATGTCAATTATATTAATATCAGATCAGTACTTTCTTCAAATTCAGAAGAAATGAGATGAATAGTTGAAGAATGGGAAATTCCTTTAAGGCAAAGAAACTATTCAGCATGATATTATAACCATTGATTCAACCCAGTAAGCATTTGTGAAAACCTGAAGAAACTACAGTCCAAAGAGGAACCTTAATGAGCAATACACATTTTTCTTTTAATTTATTTTTAGAGGAAGGGAGAGAGAGAGAGGGAAACATCCAGTTTTTGTTTCACTTATTTATGCATTCATTTGTTGCTTCTGTATGTGCCCTGACCTGGAACAGAACCCACAAACCTGTAATGGATGATGCTCTAACCCAGTGGTTCTCAATCTGTGGGTCGCGACCCCTTTGGCAGTCGAATGACCCTTTCACAGGGGTCGCCTAAGACCATCCTGCATATCAGATATTTACATTACAATTCATAACAGTAGCAACATTACAGTTATGAAGTAGCAACAAAAATAATTTTATGGTTGGGTCACCACATGAGGAACTGTATTTAAAGGGCCAGAAGGTGGAGAACCACTGCACCAATTCAGCTACCTAGCCAGGGCCTGAATATAAATTTTTCAAAATTTACTTACAGGTAAGAGATGCCAAGACAGAATGTAGAATGTGACAAAATAATCTAAAATTTTAAATGGGTAAAACAACTTCAGTAGGGCAGTAAAGTGACAATCGAACCCACTGTGGAAATCAATGGAGTCTGTGAGACTAAAGGCAATGGAACTGCTCATAAACACTGAACAGAGTTGTTCCATGGGTGACTATTCTGTATATAGAGCACTATTCTAAATATACTATATACATGTGCTGGAATTTAACAACTAAGTAAATTGCTGGTGTATGGGACCAGGATACTCATTGTTGGAATAGGAGTTTACAGAAAACAAGAATAAGAAGTTAAAATAGCCCATATCTTAATGGATGAAAGTTGGAGACATCAACTCATATTGAACTCATTTTAGCTTAATATAGACATAGCTGGCCCCGTAGATGGCTTCAAAATAAAGTTTATTGGATCATAACCTGTGAAAAATAATCAAAAAAGAGACACTTCAAATTAGAGTAGAAGCTGCAATCCCAGAGGAATTGCCTTGGTCTTATGCCTCAAAATTTTGGGATGTTTGTACTGGGAAAAATAACCTTTGGAATGGGCCAAACCAACATTTTGTTCCAAACTATTGTTTGCAAAACTAACAGTAAAGCAGACACCCAGAGTATAGGACTGAAAATTAAAAACATTCTTTAGAATTAGCCACCACCACATGCAGATATAGTATAATTTAGCTCATTAGCACCTATAGAAATTCCTTCCTTGGCTTATTGTCATCAATTACAAATTCCTTCTTTCTATTCATGAAATTATTTTATTTCCCTTTCTCATAAATATCCTTTGCTTTTACCTCCTAATTGGTACACTCTGGATTTCTGCTTATATCAATGCTTCCCAGAATTGCAATTCTTTTTTACCTCAAATAAATGTTTATTGCTTCTCACTTTGGTCTTTTATTTTTAGGTTAACGAACCAAATGTATAAAATAATTTAGGGAACTTCCATTTTTAGCACTGTATGTAAAGAGCTTGGAAGTTGCTACTTCACCCTAACAACAAGAAAAGAAAAAAATCTTAACAGATGTCAAAAACAAAACTTTCTTGGATCAGTGAGAGAGGGGAGGACACAGGGCGAACATCTGCTGCCAAGATTGTAGAGGCAAACAGGCCAATATAGGGAATCATGGCTTATCAAAAAAGAGACTCAAAATGGGAAATTGCCTGGGGAACCAGTGCCGGGGGAGAAAAAATAGAACTGGAATTTATGAATCTCTGGAGGTTCAGTGTAGACAAGTCTGAGAGCTAAAAATCCTAGGGGGACCCAGTTACGGAGGTTGTCCCATAACATTGAGATTTTCTTCCAGGAGCTCAACCTGGCATCCATAATAAATATCAGAGAAAAATCCCCTTCTTTTCATACAGAAGACGAGAAAAGAAACCATTTTTAAATGCCCAGAGTCCTCAGTTCTTAAGGACTACCCCTCAGTGAAGCTTAGTCAACCAGAGCCTACCTCCTGGGGTATTACTAGAGCTAACTGACTCAGGAAGGAAAACACCCAACTTCAGCCCACTCCAGCCATGGTGTCTTATCTTGCCTTATGTAAGGCAGGGGAGGGGACACTTGTGAAGTTCATGGTCCAGAGGCCTAGGCTCACTAAGGCTGAGACCTGTCATAGGATGTGGAATCTTCCCCTCCCTGGCCACCTCAGCACCACATCGTCAAGGTCAACGAATAGCACTTCGTTTGACCTAGTCCACCATGTCCATCCATCAAGAAAAAAATTGCAAGTCATCCCAAATGGCAAAAACAAGCACAATTTGAAGAGGCAGAGCAAGCATCAGCATCATACATGACAGGAATGTTGGAATGATCCTGGTAAGGGGTTTAAAATAATTCAGCATGAGTTCATATTAAAAAATAAATTAATGAATAAATTATGGAATAAATAAATAAGTGAAAGACATTAGACAAATCTTCTGTGCAGGAACATTCCAAATACTGAATGTATATATTTTGTTCTTATCAAGGTATAGCATAACTACCCACTCCTTAGACGTAGGCTGTACATCATGACTTCCCTACAAAGAGTACCGCCTGGAAAGAGGATTGAGTACCATAACCATGGGGAAACCTGACGAGCACCATCATAGTCAGGGGATCAAAGTCAGCATCAAAAGAGAAAGTAATGTTATAAAATGTATACAACGTGATGTGACAAGAATTATACTTTATCTCTGTATCCTTCCTCCCCCAGACAAACACTGCTGCAGTCTAATTAGATAAATCCCAAATGTGCGGCATTCTTCAGAATACTTTGCCAATACCCCTCAATGCCCATTTTTTAATTGTACTGTTCACCTTCTTTTTGTATAAATACTTTATATATTTTGGGAATAGACTGACATAATTTGATGTGAGATTGGGGGGATAAGAACAGATAAACCAAAGAATTTTACTAGAGACCCGATGCATGAAATTCATGCAAGAACAGACCTTCCTTTCCCTGACTGCTGGCACCAGCTTCCCTCTGGCACCCCCGGACCCAGGCTTCCCTTGCAGCCCTGGCTTTTTCCAGAAGGTCATCCAGTCTAATTAGCATATTATGCTTTTATTATTATAAATATGCATAGCCCATGGACATGGGTAATAGCGTAGTGAAGACTTGGGCTGAGGGGTAAGACTAGGGCGGAGCAGAGGAAAGGAGGTGGGGAATGGGAGATATCTTAATATTATCAACAATCCTGTATAATAAAAGGCTAATATGCAAATAGACCAAATGACAGCACAACTAAACAACTGGTCGCTATGATGTGCACTGACCACCAGGGGGGCGTGCACACAACATGGCAGGCGTCGGCCACGGTGGGATCGTAGAGAAGGTGAACGGGGGTGCCAAACCAAGGTGGGGTGACTGGCACTGTCATCAGGGTGAGCCTGTAGTGGTTACTGAAAATTCTTTCTCCCACGCAAAAACAGTTACACCCGGCGCTCACACCTGCTGCTGGCGCCAGCTCACTCACACCTGCGGCCGGTGCTGGAGCCACTGCTCACACTTATCACTGGTGCCCGGCATCTGCCCCGATCGCTCGGCATTATCAGCAAGTGCGAGCAGTGGCTGTCAGCCCCTATCACCCTTGAGGGCTTCTCTACCTTCCCCTGCTTTTGAGAGGAGATCAAGGCTGGCAGCCACCTCTCACACCCACTGCCAGAGATGGCCCTGTTCTCACCCACTGCTGGTGCCAGAGTTGCCACTTGCACCCGCTGCCAGCGCTGGTCCTGTTTGCACCCGCACCTGGCTCTGGAGCCACCGCTCGCACCTGCTGCTGGTACCTAGCGCCAGGGAACAGCGGCAGTGGGAGCGGGGCTGCTGGCAGACAGGGGACAGGGGGCCATGATGGGAGGGGCCGGGGGGGTATGGAGGATGGGCCGAGACCAACCCCTGTGTGTACCACAGCCTCGTGGCCCACAGCGCCTTTCTAGGTGCATGAATTTGTGCACTGGGGCCCTAGTAAAAAATATATTTAAAAGAACAAAACAGAAAAACTCTCAATGTCACAAAAAACAATGAATGTCTGAGAAACTGTCATGCCCACTGCCAGCCCAAAGAAACTTGTTCATAGCTAAATGTACTATAGTCTACTTAATGGGATCCTGAGGTGATAAAAATAAAAAAAAGGATGTTAGGGAAAAATACAAATATAAAAACAAAATATAATCCTTTGTTAAAAAATAAATTTATATTGGTGTGTTAATTTTAACAAATATACCATTGTATACCTATAATAATAGAAAGGGTAATATGCTCATTAGACCAGATCCTGCTGGATGAAGCTGGGCTGGAGGGAAGCCCAGAAAGGAAGGGCTACTCTTGCACGAATTTCGTGCATCGGGCCTCTAGGAAGGTAATAATAGGGGAAGCTGAGTGTGGGGTATACAGCAATTCTCTGCACTACTTTTGTTATCATTTTGTAAATCCAAAAATGTTGTACAATTTATTTGTGAATATGAAATTCAACCATTTTATTAAGAATAAAATGACATGGATCAATAGTGTACATATAAAATATGAGCTTATTTTTTAGGAACTTGTCTCTGTCATTCCAGCATTTAATAAAGCAGATCTTGTTTCCGTGGCCTCCCTTCATCTTGAATTGTGCTTGTTTTTCTCTTTGTTTCTATAGCTTACGGAACAGTCTTGACTTCTCTTTACTGTATCTAATATATCCACAAAATGCTGTTATTAAGTTGTTAATCATACCCATCAATTTCTTTGAGTTAGATAAAACTCTAAGTGAAAATAGATTTAATAAGGATAGACAGTGATTCACAGTGTTCCAACAAATAATGCATGTCTCTTTGAATGGATGGGAAGGAAATTACTAAAGATAAATAAAAGTCTACATTAGTTTTGGTTTTCAACATAGTTGAAACTACAGTATTTTTTTTTTTTTACTTTCACCAAAAACTTCCTATTTATAAGATAATTATTTCATTTAATTGATAGTCGCTCCAAGTAATTAAGATAATTATTAGTACTTCATATAATTACTAAGGAAAAGTCATTGAACTTTAACCCTGAAGTTTGAATTATTTCTTTTTAGATATTTTTAATAATTATATATGGATACATACGTCCACAAGATGACTAAGATAGTGTAAATATTAAAAGTTGACAAGAGATAGAAATCATTTATGGACGTATTGTATTATAGGTCCATTTTAAGACTATTTAAATAAATGAGCTTATTTTATTCTGAGATTTTAAGGCCAACTACATGTATGATCATTCATTTATAAATTTTATCAGCGATCCTCTGAAAGAAATTACAGACTAAAAATTAAAACTAAAAAAGGTAAAATTTAAGTAGATAAAATCAAGTACAAACCACTATGACAAAAACAGCAGATGGAATGTTCTCAACAGGACAGTCTTACAGAGGAACCGCTAGCGGACAGTAAGGCAGCATGCCTACGCGCACACATACGCAGGCACGCGGGCACACACACCCCTAAAACGGTCTTACGCTGTGAACTTCCACTTCACATTTTCTATTCATTTTTTTTTTCTATTGCTCAGATTTCTATATTTGCTGGAGATTACTGTTCAGATTCACTTATTCCTTTGCTGGCTCACACCCTCACTTGCTGGACAAATGCTACCTACACGCCTGCCCTGTACCAGCTATGGTTCTAGGCACACACGATCCCAGCACCCATGTAAATTTCTACTGATGTCTGCTTCAGCTGCTTACAGGGATCATCTTTTTCATCTTTTACCTCGGGTTACCAGGTTTTGCCTGGTAACCTGATATCATAATTGAGCCTCTTCTCAAGCGTTTTGCTAGAAGAGGGTATAGTTCCTGATGAGAGTGATAACTAGAAACAGTCGCCCATATCTCAGATGATCTCTGCTCACTGTTTAACTGCTTTTCATGAGTCACTGGCCCTTTTGGAAGCAGACTCGATAAAGCCCTGCTATTTTACAACCCAGGTTCACACGCAATCAATAAGCACTTGGAGACAAAACTCATGGCCACATTTTCACCACTTACGCATGCATCGGTCATGTCTTAATTGTAAAACTGGTAAGCGTACACATCGAAAAACTGACATTAACATTTTTATAATGAGGCATAAGAAGTGGGAAGATTATTATGAATGGGAAAACCTAAACTAGGGAACTTTATCCATATATGGACACAAATAATAGAGTGGTGAAGGCATGGGAGGGGCAGGTGTGGGGCGAAGGGGGCCAATGGGGGAGGAACCTCAAACAAACAAAGGGGACATCTGTAATACTTACAACAACAACAAAAAGAGTAAGGTATGAACAGAAAAGAGGAATCAAATAACAGTTGATAGGTCTGAAGAAAAGAGGTTACTCATGCCTTAAACAGTGGACAGATCTGGGAGACAGGAAGAAATGAATGTTCTCCTCCTACCTAGCAGTGTCTAACAAGAGCTAGAAAGGGGCATGAGCCATAACTAAGCAGTGCAGTGCAACATGTGGCCACAGGACAGACAGTCTATAAAATTAGGATTCCTGAGAGGGCAGAGCACTCCAGGGAGAGAAAGACAGGGAGGGACTCCCGAGAAGGAGGGTGATGGGTCCTGACAAGGAAATGAACCGGGAGGGAGAGCAGAGGTCTTATCCCAGTGAAGGCCAGAGCAGCTGGAGCAGTGCTGCTGGGGAGAAATGCAGGCAGGAGCGGCTGAGGTGGGCGGAGTCTGACCCTGGAGGCTTTAACTGCTGTCAGAGCCATTCAGACTGTCCTGCAGGCCATGGTACTAGTAGGTCACTGAAGGTTCTGTTACAGAAAATACCGCGAGGAGAAAGTGTTAGAAACAGTAGTGAAAGGAGATGTAATTGTATAATTGTAACCCTTTTATACTACCTGATTTTTTAAACTCTGTTTAACTATGTGCAAATATTGTACAGTTGCAGAGTGAAGGAGGTTAAGGGGGGGGGGGGGGGCGGGAGGGACATCTGTAATACTTATACTTTCAACAATAAATATACATACATTAAAAAATAAAATAAAATACTTTGCTTTTTAACCTCAATTGGATTGGATGTTGCATTCAGGCATTTAAAATACCTAATTATTACTAAGTGGTTTATATAAATGTCACTATTTGTTTCTTTTTGCTGTAAGAATATGGAAAATGAGGGATTTATTATTTCCTTCTTTCTTACCAAAAAAATGTGGCTAAGCTTAGGTGTTCAGGCACTAGGATACTGATTTAGGACTTACTAATGGTTTTGGTGTAATTGAAATATTAGGAAAATTTTCCACCACCTAGTTTTGTTTTTGAGCCTGAACATTTTGGGGGAAGACTCTTGCAATAGACCTATACTTACCAAAGTTTTCAGTGCTAATCAATAATAATAAAAGCATAATATGCTAATTAGACCAGAAGTCCTTCTGGATGACCTTCCAGACAAAGCCAGGGCTGCAAGGGAAGCCCGGGACTCAGGTGCCTGCTGGTGGCCAGAGGGAAGCCTGGGTCCCGGGTGTCAGAGGGAAGCTGGTGCTGGCAGCCAAGGGAAGAATGGCCTACTCTTGCACAAATTTCATGCATCGGGCCTCTAGCATTTGTCAGAAAACTGCAATGAGGTGAGAGCAAAATTGACCATTGTAAAGTCCCAGAAAACTCTCAAAGTTTCTATTTTTTTTTTGCACATCTCTAAGCAAGAACTCAAGATAGGAAAGATTGAGATTGAATTCCTCACTGGTAAGGGAGTAGAACTTGAACCTAACTATCTGCATCAGAAAAACAAACAAACAAACAAACAAACAAACAAACTTGCAATAGCACTTGAATATGGATGCCATGAAAAATGCATGTACCGATTAGAAAATGGTTTATCTGATTTTGATTACTTGTGAGTTATATAGCTGCTTATAGAACCCGGTCATAATAACAGCACCTATGTCCTGCATACTAAGTGTATCCTATTCAATTATTAGTTAATATTTACAGTTCAATAAGCAAGTGCTGAGTCTTTTAAGAGTATTTGGGATATAACCACATACTAAACAAACCAAAAATTACTCTTTTCTTGGATATGACATCTATTAACAGAGATAATGTACAAATGAAACAGTTGTACCAGTTGCTATAATTTTACCAGTTGTTATAATTGCTACGATACCTGGACCCACATAATGGATGCAGAGAGAACTTATCACTGCCCTATGTTGGATGGTCAGGGAACATGGTCGAGGAAGGCCAATTGGAGAAGGTGACATTTAGGCAATTGTTAGAAGAAACTACTTATTTCAACAAAATTACATTTGGGCAGCAGACAGGATAAAGACCCTAAAGAGATCAGTTCAGTGCAACTGAGAATCAGAAAAGAAAGGAATGTAGCTGAGTGGTTCGGGGAGCTCTGTTTTAGAGTTGTGAAGAGAAACCTCTGGGAGACATTTTCAGAGGTTAAGTCTCGGGCTATGCCATGTTTGGCCTCATAGCCTAAAATCGTTTGTATTTTCTTATCAATGGATTTGAATTTATTATGAAAGATTATTTTGATTTGGTAGAAAAACAAAGCAAAACAATGTATCTTAGGTTTTCAAATGGTCTCTGACTTCTATGTGAATAATGTGAAAGTCAGAAAGATGGGCAGCAAGCAAGCATCTAGCCTAGACAATTATCAATGCTGGTTTGTTCAAGAGAACATGTTAGGGGAGAGGGAAAATGATGTTATTAAGATATATTTGGAAGAAATACAGGCACTGTTGATGGATTATATGGAGGGAATAAGAAAAAAAGAGCAATGAATACTAACTCCTATCTCTGTGGCTTGACAACTGAAGAAAAGTGTGCCAAATTGTGAAATAAGGAATTCTGGAAGATGCAAAAGTTTATTGGTAGTCATAACATTAATGTGGGCATGCTTATGTGAAGTCGTGCAGAATATGGCTGAGACACTGAGTGAAGGAAGATAAATTAGATGTTCACTGAGAGTTAGAGATATGCATTCGGGATACACTGACATCCAGATTGTGTGCAAATCATATACAGAGATCTAAAAGCAGATGAGAGGATTGCAAGAATGAGGTCAAAGATTTGAAATACGAAGAACCAAAAAACACCCAACCAGAAAATCAAAAAGCAAAAAGAATCCAAAAATATGAAGATAGTGTAAGGAGCCTCTGGGACAACTTCAAGTGTACCAACTTCCAAATTATAGGGTGCCAGAAGAAGAGAGAGAGCAAGATATTGAAAACATATTTGAAGAAATAATGACAGAAAACTTCCCCTACCTGGTGAAAGAAATAGACTTAGAAGTCCAGGAAGCACAGAAAATCCTAAACAAGAGAAATCCAAGGAGGACCACACTAAGACACATCATAATTAAAATGCCAAGGGCAAAAGACAAAGAGAGAATCTTAAAAGCAGTAAGAGAAAAGCAGTTAGTTACCTACAAGGGAGCACCCATATGACTGTCATCTGATTTCTCAACAGAAACCATGCAGGCTAGAAGGGAGTGGCAAGAAATATTCAAATTGATGAATAGCAAGAACTTACAACTAAGATTATTCTACCCAGCAAAACTATCATTCAGAATTGAAGGTCAGACAAAGAGCTTCACAGACAAGAAAAAGCTAAAAGAGTTCATCACCACCCAACCAGTATTATATGAAATGCTGAAAGGTATCCTTTAAGAAGAGAAAGAAGAAAAAGTAAAGATAAAAAATATGAACAACAAATACATATCTATCAACAAGTGAATCTAAAAATCAAGTGAATAAAAAATCTGATGAACAGAATAAACTGGTGAATAGAATAGAATCAGGAGCATAAAAAGGGAGTGGACTGACAATTCTCAGGGAGGAAAGGGATGTGGGGGGGTGCGGAAAGAGACTGGACAAACATCATACAACTATGGATGAAAACAGTTGGGGGGTAAGGGCAGAGGGTAGGGTGGGAACCAGGAGGAGGAGAGCTATGGGGGGAAACAAGAGGAACACTGTAGTAATCTGAACAATAAAGATTTAAAAAAGGAGATTAAGAGAGTTTTTGAGAACTAATGTAAGACTTCTTAAAAATATTTAACTTGACAAAGAGTGGATTAAGTTTATTGCTACCAGTATGGTTGAAATTGATAAAAATCAAAATAAAAAAAGACAGTAGCCAAGTTGTTGAGCATCAACCTATGAACCAGGATGTCATGGTTCAATTCCCAGTCAAGGCATATGCCCAGGTTGTGTGGGCGATCCCCAGTCTGAGCGTGCAGGAGGCAGCCAATCAATGATTCTCTCTCATCACTGATGTTTCTATCTCTCTTCCCCTCTCTCTTCTTCTCTGCAATCAATACAAATATGTTTAAGAAAAGCTATGATGGGTGGTAATGACTGCTTTTATCATTAAAAAAAAAGACCTTTCATCCCAATATATTTGACCCCCTTCACTATCAATCCCATTCCTCTTCCCTCTGGTAACCACCATACTGTTATTGACATTGGGAGATGGGCACACAATGCAAGATGATACGGTATATCATAAAATTGTACACTTGAAAACTATATGGTTTTATTAACTAATAACATCCCAATATAATTAACTTTTAATAAAAAAGAAAAATATGTGTATATTTTAAAAAGACCTTTATTAACATAATAGGAAAGTGTATATTTTCTGGAAGAAATGTTACAGAAGAATAATAAAGAGTATGTTTTTGAACTTTGCTGCTTTCTTTTTTCACAATGTTAGACTCCTATTTATCTAAGAATGTGCAATTAGGGAGAAAGGACTCAGATAAATCATATTCCTAGGGATCACTCTTCTACTCCAATAGATCACCCTTGAGGACTTACTCTTTCCCACTTAGAGTAGGGGATGAGAGCATAAGACCAACATTTTGTGCATTTGCATTGCAGTCACTGAAATAATAATAGCTGTATGGTATCGATAATAGAAAGTGTGCTTTAAAATAAGGGCCTTCCCTCAAATCTTAATAGTTTCCATTATAAAAACTGAAGAGAGTTCTCCCTGGACTCACTGTTTCAGAGAACTATTATTAGTTGAGTCAAAACTTTAAATGGCTTTTGTTGTAAAATAAACACTCAGTATACGGCATTCGATGAGAGGGATGGTCTGAGAATGGTTTATTGTGACAATGCAATCACTTTCAGGTATTAAATTTCAGGATGGAAACAATAAATCATTCACCTTGCCAGAGTGAAGTTTGACTTATTCCTGTGGTCAACATGGGTAGATACCAAGGACAAATGAGTCAGAAAAACTTGATGAAAAATAACTCTTAAAGCAATAACCACATATTTTTCATCTCTTACAGGAACAATTGTGTTACATCAACTATTTAATTATATATTAACCAAGATTATTTTTCTTCTATATTATATATATACATATATTCTATATTCCATATATATACACACACACACATATGTGTGTGTGTGTGTGTGTATGCACACACACATACATGAATTAAAGCCAGGGACATATACCAAGATTATAATTAGTTACAAAAATGTATAAACATATGTTTAGTTCTTATTAAAATAATTTAAATTGGAGTTATAATTGATAAATATACCAATGAATAACTCTGTCCCCAATAATGTAGCACAGCTATATTTTTGTTTAATTTTATAGGTGCCACATAATCCATGTAACTTATGAAAGCAAAGATATAAAAACTGTATAGTTTAGTTTAGAGTTAAACTTTACATTTATGCAATTACAGAACCTTCAAGGTACTCCAAGAAGTATTTCTCAAATTTTAATGTCTATACAAACATGAAATCCTATTAGAAAACAAATTCTGATCCAGTATGTAAGGTGAGAAGGCAAAGATTCTTCATTCAAACTCCATGGTAATAACAATGCAGCCATTCTGCTGATCATATTGTAAGTAGCAAATAACATCTATATATATATAAAAACCTAATAAGCAAATTGTCCCCTCAGGAGTTCAATTGGGAGACTGGGAGTTTGATCACTCACTATGATGTTCACTGACCACCAGGGGGTGATTGAAACACAGGAAAGCCCCGGTCAGCAGCTGGCAGCCAGGGAAGGGAGGCCCAGCCGGCAGCCTGAAGGCCTTGATCACCAGCCAGGCCTAGGGATCCTACCTATGCACGAATTTCATGCACTGGGCTGCCAGTAATTATATATATGCTTTGGATATCAATAGATAAATGAAATAGAGTAAAATATTTTCAGTACTAAGAGTGGTTAAATATCAATATGATTTTTTTCTTAAATGACAGATAAAAAGCTCTCAAAAGTACATTGTTTAGATCACTTTTATCTATGTTTCTTTCCTCAACATTTCTTATTTTCATTTTAAATAAATATCCAAACTACAGATAGTTTAATAACTTCAAGCTGACTTCAAAACACACAGCACAGCTGAAAAATAAGAGTACCTCTTATCATAACGTGTTTCCTCTGGGAAATGCTAACTGTCTTTGCTCTTCTCTCAGTGGTTTTCAATCTCTCCTCCCTGCTCCTGGGCAAGAATCTAACATGTAGCCTCAACTTCACTTGTTTGAAAACAGGAGTAGTGGGGAAAGTGAGCATCAAAGACCAGAGGACTCAAAGAGCACACATGATCACTTTACTCTTTTACTCATTTTTATAAAAAATTATTAAAATATCAACATTCACCATCATTCAAAACTTTCATTTATATCAAGGCATCTTAAAGATTGATTCAAAACTAATGCCTAAGAGGCTGAAGATACTCCATTTGGGGCTGTCAATAAAAAATTCAGAAATCCTGATTAGGCTTGTTTTCTCAGGCTGTTGCTAATCAGGGAGATTAAAAAAACCCTGAAAATTATATATGTATGCTAGAAGCCCGGTGTGTGTATTTTTGCACAGATAAAACTGGTCTGCTCTCTGCAGGCCAGGCTGAGGGACGCCACCGGTGCATGAATCTATGCACTGGGCCTCTAGTATACATATAAGATCTTTGGTTAATCTCTTCCTGCCCTCCCCTCTTCCCTTCCCTCTGACATTCATCAGACTATTCCATGTTTCCATGCCTATGCCTTGAGCATTTGCCCCCTGGTGGTCATTGCGCATCATAGCTACTGGTCGAAGGAATTGAGATCATCTTTCACAAGTACATTTCAAGTTGGTGCAAACACACAGATTGGCTTAGCCACGTTTCAACTTTTGTATGATACTCATAGAGACAATAACATAACAGAGTTACCTTTATTTAATTTGAAAGCACGGTTTCTTTTGCTCTGCTCTGATATTGTCTTCAAGGATATTATGGCAGCTTTATTAAATGTATTTCCACGAATAGGTATCATAATAGTTTTGCCACTTAATACATCGGGAGCAATCATTTCATTCCAAAGGGGCAGGAATCTCTCCAGGGTGACCTCTGAGCTCCCAGATCCTGATGGTACATTATACACTGTGCATCTCTGGTCACTGTGTTTTGTGGTAGTAAAAACGAGATTCCTCCATGGGTGGCAGGATCACAATGGAGCTTCTTTCCCAGAGTGTCACTTAATCTTCACTGTGATTCAAAGGTGTTTTCTCCTGGGTGAGACTGATCAAGGCTCCATGTTGACACTTTCCACCAGCACTCATTGTATCCCAGATCAGCCAGGCTGGGTAAACAACCAATTAATAATGGATGTCAAGCTCTGGCTGGCTTTTCTCAGTGTTGAGAGCATCAACCCTTGGACTAAAGAGCTACGGGTTCAATTCTGGTCAAGGGCACCTACCTCAGTTGTAGGTTTGCTCCCCAGCCCCCAGTAGGGGGCATGAAGGAGGCAACTATTTGATTTTCTAATTTTTTTTTTCCTTTGACCTAATCATTTTAATCTAATGTATTTTTTATAACTGTTTGCTAGATAGACAAGTTGATTTTCTGTATCCACAAAGTAATTAGTTTATGTGATCTTATCTAATTTAAGTGATTCTATAATGGAGAAAAAAAAGGAAAATATCTGTAGGTAATATCACAATTCTAAAAGGAAGCATTGAAATAAAATCATTATTATAAAGTATTTATTTCATGAAAATATAAAAGTATGAATATGAAAGTATTAGTAAGAGTAGTTAAATGTGTTAAATGTTTTCATTAATAGCGCAATTGAAAAATATAACTAGAAATTGGTAATATTTATTCTGGCAAATTTATATATTTTATACAGATATAAAATAATTCAAAGTTTTCTTAACTATGGAGTCTGACTTTATTTTATATATATAATGCTTTTGCAATTTCATTATATTTTGGTTTCATCATTTATTTTTCTTGCTATTCATGTGAGAAACAGTAACATTTTTTTCTGGCAAATGTGACCAAAATATATATCACACAAAACAGGCCTTGATTTCGTCTCCTTTTTATAAACCTTTAATTAAATTTCAGAAAAACAACTTTTTTTCCTATGTAATTTGAATCCATAAAAATTTCTGCTACGGTAAATTGCATTGCTCTGCGATCTCAACCACACTAAATAAAAGCAAACATACAGGGCACGGAACACAGGTGTAAATTAAATCTATTTTTATGTTTTGGAGCCTAGTAATTTTCTTAATGCTATTTAACCATGGCATGAAGTGCAAACTGTACTAATAAATTAGAGGGTGAATAAATGTGCTTCAGGTGTTAGTCAATAATTTATGCTGGTGATAGACATTATTTTCTGCATTATTGAGCAGAAATTATCTAGCTTCACATATCACCACAATATTTTAAAGTTTTACTTTCATCTGAAATTGCTTCTAGTTGTCAAGAGCTACAAGCATGCTAGATTGCATGGCATATTTCATTTGTTAAGAAAACAGAAGCTGATCATTAGATTAATCTGGAATAGATAAGTCTATACAGACAGTTCTGGGCTGAGAATATGAAGGCACAAATGTATCCATATATTTATGTATATTTATTTTTGTTCTTCTTCTAAAAATGTAAGTAGTGATACTACATTCTGACTTTGTTGATTATGGTTAGTGCTTGATAGTACCGTATAATTTCAATTTAATATTTAAGATATATCACATTGAATTACCTTTAAGGTGGCCCTCATTGAAAACAAAACATAGTGAATATGTAATGCTATTAAAATTATATTGCCATGTTTTATTAGAATATAGCTTTACCATCTATAAATAATACTTGGTATAAACTATGATCTATGTATAATATGCATAAATATACATATGTCTTTCTTCTCTTTCAATTACCTATCTATCTATGTATCTATCTATCTACTTATCTAGTATCTATCTATGATTAAGAACACTGGATAAAATAAATGTGAGTAAATTAATGGAGAAATCAAGGATGACTTCTGCTTGTCTCACTTGAGTAACTGTGTACAGGACGTATTTAGAGGAGTAATGTAGTTTGGGAGAAGGTTCCTTCAGGGGAGACTCAAGTATTCATTTTAAAATATGTTAAAATATTGAGATACCAGTTTGACATCCAAACATGCCAATTAATCATAGGATCATGACTCTAAATATCTAGACTGGAAGTGCAAGTCATTATCATGTTTATAAGATTATTTTTAAAGACATAGAGGAAATAATCTAAATAGAATACCGGGATTAAAGAAAGTACAGTATTGATAATGAGGACAATTTTTGAAAAACAGAGGTAGATGTGAGAAAAAAAAAACAAACACAAAAATTACCAGAGAAGGAATGGCTGGAGAAAGAGAGTGTGTGTGTGTATGTTTTGGGGAGGGAGGGTATGTGTGGTGTCAGGTCAGCTGGAGTAAAAGTATGTCAGGGGGATAAAGGACCAATAGGTCAACTGTGAAGAATATGATGAAGGCTCAAGTGATATAGGGACTTGGTAATATGAAATTATTGGGCAGTTTGACAGCTCAGTGTATTTCTCTGTTTATGAGAAGTGGTGGATATGACATTTATTAGATGGTTATTTTTGGAGTTTGACTATGAGGGAGAGTGGGAAATGGAGCATAAATGAAACACTTTCATTTTTAAAACTATAATGGTATAAAATACACACAGTGAAATGCATAGAACCTAAGTGGATATGGACTTTGATGATTACCACGAATGTAAACAGTCAAATCCTATATAATAAAAGGGTAGTATGCAAATTGATTCCAATAGCAGAACAACTGGGAGTGACTGGTGACTTTGACACACACTGACCACCAGAGTGCACACACTCAATGCAGGAGCTGCCCCCTGGTGGTCAGGAAGCTCCCACAGGGGGAGCTCTGCTCAGCCAGAAGCCAGGCTGACAGCTGCCAGTACAGCAGTGGTGGCGGGAGCCTCTCCTGCCTCCTTAGTAGTGCTAAGGATGTCCGACTGCAGCTTAGACCTGCTCCCCACTGGCAAGTGGGCATCCCCCAATGGCTCCCAGGCTGCCAGAAAGATGTCTGACTGCCAGCTTAGGCCCAATCCCCTGGGAAGCGGGCCTAAGCCAGCAGGTGGATATCTCTCGAGGCATCCCAGACTGTGAGAGGACACAGTCTGGGCTGAGGGACCCCCCTGAGTGCACAAATTTTTGTGCACCAGGCCTCTAAGTTCTAAAATCACTGATCCAACAAACACCTAACTTATGTTATAGAAACCCCTTCACATTGACTTTTTACTGAATTTCCATATAACCAATTGATACTGGTTTTATTCTGTTAATTCCTTTGGCATTTCTTTATTTAATTGATAATTTCTAAGTGTTTCTTTTTAAAATTATCTTTTATTGGCTTTTAACTATAATTTCTTCATTTATTATGTTGTGTTTATCCTAGGGCAGTACTATCCAGTAAAACTTTTTGTGGTGATAGGAATGCTTTACAATCTTCAATTTTTTAATATGATAGCCACTAGCTACATGAGACAATTGTACACTTGGAATATGGAAAATGCAATAAAGAAAATGAATTGTTTAATTATTTAGTTTTAGCTAATATAAAATTAAACAGATATATGTGATTCATGGCTAGCTCACAGCTCTAGAGTTTACCATGCATCATAACTAAAAATAATTTAACTGATACATTACTTCTCATATAATATGGTATAAGAACTATCAAATACTGACTTCAGTGTTGAGATTACAAATATATGGTGAAACTATTAGATCTAGATTGTGTTTTTTCTTTAACAAATAATATTTTCTTAGAAAAAATATGGAGAAAGTAGAGAAACTGTTATTCTAGAGTTGAAGGCTTTTATTGATGAGGGTAAGAGCTAGCATGAGACATTAGCTTAGTGGTTATGTGAATTGAGAGGAAAACTCAGCCTTTTTAATAAAGAAAATAAAAAAGAGATAAAATTGTTTTCCTATAACAATGTAAACTTGAAGTCTTTGAGAAAAAAATAATAGAAATTACTAAGACACCAAAGAATAATTACAATCCTCTACTCTATAATACATAGCTACTGAAGCTTTCTTATAAATGTAAAGTAAAAATATAAATAGAATATATTTAACACAAAGCCTGAATCTTTATAATCTCTTACTATATGCTAGTCCTTTTAGTTATTGTTATCATTTAACTTTTTAAAAGGGTGATGCTATTGCTAAAATGATGATGATGAACAATTAGAGATAAGTTCATGGGTCCCTAAACCACACTTCTAGCTCAAAATTTTAATTACCAGCTACAAGAATAAGAAAGTAACTTTACCTATTTATTAAATAAATTTAGACTGATTTGAAAAAATGGGGATAATGATAGTGTTAACTGCATAGGGATTTTGCTAAGATAAATGAGTTTATGCAAAATAGTGCTGAGAACACTGGCTGGTCCTTTGTTAGATGACATAAATATTAATTATTGCTATTAATCATTAACTATTACTATTATTTATAGTCTCTGGGTTATCAAAAAAACTACTTAGGTTGGAGGTACAATACCTACATGATAATATATGAAGTGGAGAATTTAAGTAGAAAAAAATTGGGGTAGAGGAGTGTTCACAGACAAAATAAATGTAGGTTGCATATTAGAAAAACTAAAGGAATTTCAGTGTGATAAAACTAAAGATAGTCTGGCATAGAGGACACCAGAATAGGGAAAAAAACAAATTAGATGTGTGATTTCACCCAGAGAAAAATATAATAGTACTAAGGTGTTTCAAGCAAGAAATTTTTGCTCATTTACATATACCAGGAATTGCAAACTCAAATGCCTACATAAAATAGATAACTACCACATATATGTGTCAAGGATATGAGTCTGATGTGTGGTAAGAGTAGACACAGACCTAAATAATTCACACTCAAGGGGATTATCTTAAGTTGCCACTCTCAGACTTCAGTGTAAATGAATTATTATTTAAAGGACTTAGTTTGTAAAGGAAGATTTAATGGACATACATTTTAATTCATAGTACACATACTATTGAGATTTTGACTGAAAATAGTATATTATCCAGAAACTTTGTTTCTTAATATGATACCTTGCCATAAATAGTTACACATCAGTTACTATTAAGCATATATTAAGTTTATATATGTGGGAATAAATATTAACATGAGATATTTCCATTTAAAAAAAATGTCATTAAAATATATATATGGCATCTATCTAATAAAAGAGTAATATACAAATTTGGCATCACTCTGTCACAAAGATGGCCACCCCCATAGCCACAAGATGGAGGCGCCCAGTCTAGATCAGCCCTGCCACTGCAGTGGCCAGGCCTGTTAGACAGGCAGGTGGCAGAGGAGGCGGGGGCCCGAGGGACAGAACAGGTGATCAGATAGGCTGGGAGTCCCCTGCCCAGGACAGAGGCCTTCGCCAGAGGCCTCAGGCATAGGCAAGGGTTGAGCCGGTGATCGGAGGGGTATGAGAGTGCCCTACCCAGGCATAAGGCCTGGGCCAGAGGCCTTAGGCCTGGACAGGTGCAAGGCCAGAGATTATAGAGGCCTTGACTCCTCAAAGCCAGGGATCAGTGGGGCGGGGAAGTTTAGGAACTGGAGTCCATGTTGATGAAAACACCTTGGTGGCTGTGGTGACTGGCAGCAGTGGAGTGATGGGGCTGGTGGCTTCCCCTGATTAGCCTGGTCGCTTCCCACAAAGAGAGGCCAGACTGTGGCTTAGGCCCGCTCCCCAAGGGGAGCAGGGAGTGGGCCTAAGCCATCAGTAGGACACCCCCTGAGGGCTCCCAGTATGTTAGATGGGGAAGGCTGTGCTGAGAAACCTCCCCCACTGCACAAATTTCGTGCACCGGGCCCCTAGTATAATATAATTGTAATAAATGTCAATGGAGATTTTAGAGACTATAACTCCATAAAGTATAATTTATAATTATAAAAGTAACTACATCTGATAGATTATTTCATTGATGGCAGAATTGAAAATGTGTGACAGAGACCTTATGAACCACAATACATAAATATTTGCTACCTGGCTCTTTGCAAGAAAAGTTGCTGAATCTTGCATTAGAGAATGAAGGTTACATGAAAGAGAACATAAGAACATTGGCTGACAGGTAGCACCGACTGCTAAAGGTGTGCATCAAGGCATGTGGAAACTTTCATTCAGCCACATGTCTGAGAATTGCCCAGCTAACTCAGAATCATGTAAGATGAGAAACTGGTTGTTCTAAGTCACTAAGGTTTTTACTTGATGTTTTTCACAGCAATCCTATATCATAAAAGCCTACTATGCAAACTGTCCCCTTGGGCGGTTGTTCCACCACGAGTTTGACTGCTCGCTATGATGTGCGCTGACCACCAGGGGATGGCATGGAGCATGGCAGGTGTCAGCGATGTGGCACCGGCAGTGGGTGGCAATGGAGGTGCTGCTGGCCCGGATGGGCTCTGTAGAGAGTGGGACTGCAATGAGATGGTAGAGCAGGTGCTGCCAGGCCAAGGTGGGGTGCCAGGCAGGGCTGCGATGATGCGAGGTTGGGGGTGCAAGCTGGGGCTGCGAGGCTGGGGCCGTGAGCTGGGGCCCCATCTCTACAGGCCACCCTGAAGGCCCCACCCATGCAAGAATTCTTACACTGGGCCTCTAGTGAAGTAATAAAATCGATGCTGTTGCAAGAATAAAATGTGTGACATTGACTTGGGGGTTGTGTTGCAGATGATGTGGTACATTTACACCATGGAATATTATGCAGCTATAAAAAAGGATCTCTTACCCCTTGAGACAGCATAGAGGGACCCGGAAAGTATTATGTTAAGCAAAATAAGCTAGTCAGAGAAAGACAAGTACCACATAATTTCACTCATACGTGGTGGAGTCTAATGGACAAAATAAACTAATGAAGAAAACAGACCCAGAGACGTTGAAGCATGGAACAGACTGACAAATCTCAGAGGGAAGGTGGGGTGGGGGTCTATGGGGAGAGATTAACCAAAGAACTTATATGCATAAATGCATAACCATGGACACAGATAATAGTGTTATGAAGGCCTGGGGGGTGAGTGCAGGCTGGAGGGGGGTCAATGGTTGGAAAAAAGAGAGATAACTATAATAGTACTTTCAACAAGGATAAAATTAAAAAAAAAAAGGTAGTGAGAGGATCATTCATAGAAGCTGGCAGAGCCACAAGGAAATTATTATCCATACTGACATAAAAAGCATCCTATGCTACATATCGACTGAAAAATGAGCAAGAATGCTTTCCTGCAGTAACTGGGAACAATAGAATATTTGCCAAATTGACTGAGTTCTTGGCAAGGGACTATCCTGGTGGAATGAAGGATGTACTAATTGGATCTTCTTGCTTGCGAGCTGGACTTACTGGGTTAAAAAGTGAAACTGTTGTCCTGCTCAGTCTCTCTAAAAGGGGGGGAAAATCTCACAGTTAGAATTGGCCTCAGTGTAATAATTAAATTAAGAATCATACTATGATTCCTTGTGAAGACTTCTTAAAGAATAATGGTGCTGCGTGGTACTCCTCTCAGCTAGGTAGGAGGACTTCCAGGAATCCACTTGCATGGCCCAGTGTCTGTGATGATTCAACCATTAGCTCTAGAGTGAGGGGAGGCATTCATACGACGTGAATACCCCCACCCTGGCTGGCTCACAAAATCCCTTCATACTCGGCACTCCCCTGTAAGTGCCCACTGGCCCTTGCATTTCACCGTAGAGCAGAAGCACTCGGTCGGAATGCCCTGAGTTTCAGATGCGTTACTTTTGTGGGTATGGAGAAGACACCTCCTCACCTCTCAGCTTCATTCTCTGTAAAATCTCAGCATGTGCACAAACAGAGCCCTGAACCTCAAACTGACAAAAGGCAATAACGGAGCGCCCTGAGACGTTGAGACATCTGGGACTCAAGCAGAGGTAAACATGCCTTGCAAAAGGAGAAAATCTTATGGGAGAAAAAAAGAAAGAAAGAAAAATCATTCCCATGAGAAAGAGTGCATCTATGAAGCGAAAGCGGCAGAGACACACCTAGAGGCATTTTGTAGGAAATAAGAGCTTTACTAGTTCTCAGTTTCGTCTTTCGGATTCTGGGTGCTAGGGATAGGAAGCGTGGGAAAGGCGCTGTGAAGACTGTGCATCTTGACTCTGAGGGTCAAGGGCTTGGACATAATAAAGCCGGAGGGAAGTGCATGTACTGTTCTTGTGATCTACTCATTGACCTTTTCATCCTCCTTTAAAGACTCACCACTCCCATTAATTCACAGTAGAAGCAAGAGACTGCAGTTTAAAATTCAATCATGGAGGTCAGAGGTTGATAAAGTAGATACAAATTTTAATTGGTGTTTTAATAACTTTGTTTACAAGTTATGGGAAATAAGCACAGACAATGTGAATCGATCCATTAACACAATAAATTTAAACTAAATGCTTTAGCAACCTCCGTTTCAAGGCAAGGAGCTACATAAGGGTATCAAAAGGAAAAGGGAAAACAATATTCATCATAATGGGATTTAAAATCCAGTTGGGTAAATGTGGACACGTGCTCCAGGCAATGGGAGATGAAATAAGTGTGAAATTTTGTCTCAACTAGTGTCAGATTGGAGTTGTTAGTCAGCCAATTGGACTGTGATTATATAAACTAGGGGCCCAGTGCACAAATTTGTGCACCTTGAAAGGAACTGTGGGCCACAAGGCTGCAATGGGCACAGGATGAATCTCAGCCCATCCTCTGCACTCCTGCTGGGCCCTCCTGCCTCAGCCCCTGGTCCCCTGCCTGCCGGCAGACCTGCTTCCACCGCCATGGCTCCCAAACACTGAGAGCACCAGTTCCACCTGCACCCGCTGTCGGCTCAAAGCAATTGGGGCTGGCACCAGCAGGTGCGAGCAGGGCCATCGCTGGCAGTAGGTGTGAGCAGCAGCTGCAGGCCCCAGTAACCCCTTAGGAGCAAGGGGAAGTGGAGAAGCCCTGAGGGGTGATCGGGGCCAGCAGCCGCTGCCTGTGCCCGCTGAGAGTGCCTAGTGATTGGGGCTGGTGCCAGGCACTGACAGTGGGTACAAGCAGTGGCTCCAGAGCCGGCAGTGGGTGTGAGCGGGGCCAGCACCAGCAGCAGGTATGAGTGCCCAGTGGGACCATGGTGCGGGGAGCAAAGAATTTTCAGTAACCACCCGAGGCTCACCCCAATGACAGTGACAGGCGCCCGCCTTGGTCTAGCACCCCTGCTCACCTGCTCCACTATCCTGCCTCAGCCAATGCCCACCATGTTCTGTGTGTGCCCCCTCGTGGTCAGCGCACGTCATAATGACCAGTTGTTCGGTTGTTTGGTTGTTTGCTTGTTCTGCCATTTGGTCTATTTGCATATTGGGGTTTTATATATATAGATGGCTTAATTTTATCTTTTTTAAAAATGTATTTTATTGATTTTTTACAGAGAGAAAGGGAGAGGAATAGAGAGTTAGAGATATCAATGAGAGAGAAACATCGATCAGCTGCCTCCTGCACACACCCTACTGGGGATGTGCCCTTGACTGGAATCAAACCTGAGACCTTTCAGTCTGCAGGCCGACACTCTATCCACTGAGCCAAACCAGTCAGGGCTTAATTTTATCTTTTATTGAAAAGCTGCCTGAGAGGTTTATTCCACTGAAACCTATATCCCCTTGTAATAATTGGTGACAAATATTTTTAACTTACTGATTTCTGGCATAGTTTAAACTGATTCTAAACTGTATGTTCCAAATAGAAAACATTTTCCACTGATAGGAAAGTATGATCAATTAATTGTTCGTAGCCATGGAGCAGTTTAAACAAAATAGTGTTCTCTTTTAAATGCCAATAATAGCTATTAGCAGGAAGACATATAAATGTACAAAGGCACATATATTCCAGTAAATATTGGTACACTGCACAACATATTTAAGGAACATCATGAGCTATCAAATTGTTATAAATTGAATTTCTCAATAAGGCTGTAATTGCACGGAAAGAGTTCAGTGATTAAGGTGGTTGCATTTTTAAATGGACAGTAAATAATGTGAACTATCATAATTAGTTTTAAGTATTGTAATTGTTCATCTTTTTAAATTTAGAGAGAAATATAGTTTGACCAAAAACAAATTAATTAAGATTGACACCACATAATGTTTCCATGTTTGTGTTCAAACGTGTTATTAAAGCAAATAGGCTTTACATGCCTACTGAGCTGATAAATCCCATCACCAACGTTTTTCCCTGTGGCATAATTTTATGGCTGCTATCCTGACATTGTTAATAACTCGCATGATAATCATCACAACCTTTTTTCTTCACATCGCTATTCTGCTCCACTTTCTATTCTTTGCAAGACAGACAACAAGAAGACACTGAAAGGGAGTATAATTTTAATAAGAACTTGGATCCTGTTTTATAGAGCTTACATGCTACAGAAAGGCATGATGTTGATGTGGCTTTCTGGTTAAAATGTAGCTTCAAAGTTTTGAACACTATTATTTTAACCTCGAAAATAAGTCTTGGCACATAACTGAAGACAAGCCTGCTTAGAATGATATGTTTATGACATAAAGGTAAATGAAAGCATAGAACATGTTATTGAGCTGCCCATCACAGAGTCATATACTTATCAAAGTACAAGCCCATGAAACTGCTGTGAGAAAATTGGAAAAAAAAAAATAGTCCTGGTTCTTTATTTTACCATTTGAATAGATATAAGAATTGAACAAATTGTTAAAACTAATCATTACCAGTAAGAAAAATAACCTGCTATCCTAAGATTAGGAAAGTAAGCTTTCATCACATTTCAAATTTATGTTTTCTATTTTTTTAAATATAGTTTTATTGATTTCAGAAAGAAAGAGGGAGGAAGAGAGAGAGAGAAACATCAATGATGACAGAAAATCATCCATTGGCTGCCTCTTGCACACCTCACATTAGGAATTAAGTTTGCAACCAGGGAATCAAACCATGACCTCCTGGTTCATAGGCTGACACTCAACCACTGAGCCACACCAGCCAGACATCTTCAAATGTATTAAATGAGCATTTTGTCTCAGTGTATGCTGTTATAATGTTACTAGAGGCCTGGTGCACCAGTGGGGTCCTTTGGCCTGGCCTGTGGGATCAGGCTGAAACCGGCTCTCTGACATCTCCTGAAGGGTCCCGGATTGCAAGAGAGTAGAGGCCAGGCCAAAGGACCCCACCAGTGCAGGATTGGGGCCGGGGAGGGAAGTGGGAGGTTGGCCAGCTGGGAAGGGACTATGGGAGGGCTCCAGGACATGTCTGGCCCATCTCGCTCAGTCCTGATGGGTCAGAACCCAGCAGCAAGCTAACCTACTGTTTGGAGCATGTGCCCCCTGGTGGTTATTGTATGTCATAGCGACTGGTCAAGTGGTCAACTGTCCCCTGGTGGTCAGGGCATGAAAAGGCGAGCAGTTGAGTGGCCTTAGCATATTATTAGCATATTGCACTTTGGTTGAGTAAACGACAAGACAGCATATTAGGCTTTTATAATATAGGATTCTAATATTGGACAAAATTAAATAAAATCTTACTTGTGTAGAAGAAAGTATATTAAATACTATATGAGCATTTGTTATTGCACTACTTACCATAATATATGATATACTTATTATTAATTCTCATTTTCACTAAAGCTTGAACAATAAGAGATTTTTTAATGGTTCAAATTATTAAGTGGCAGAGCTGAAATTTGAGATGGTCCCTTGAAATACATACTAAAAAGAAGTGTATATTTTGATGAGAAATAAGCATTCTGTCCACAATTATTTATAATTAAATAGTGTTTAATATTCTAGAAATTATCTGACAAGTCAACTAAAACTTTGAAATATGCTTTCTTTATACACCTGAAACCTATATAATCATACTGACCAATTACACATCAATAAATTTAATAAAAATACTTTCTTTAGATATAGAAATTCCATTTCTAAATATTTAATAAAAAATAACTATCTCAAGAATAATTGTATGCAAAGCTGTATTGTAATATTATTAACAATTGCTAAAATAGAAAATAATCAGTTACCATCTATGGAACATTTCTGAAAAATTATTATACTTATGGATATATAAAAAAGCACCTGATGTAGATTTTATTCTTAATTATAAAAGCATTTTGTAAAAAAAAAAGCATATTTAGTATTCTTCAATGTGGGGGGGCGGGGAGAGTAGGTAATTTACTTCCTAGTTATCCATCCATCTTCCCACATATTTTTACAAAGAATTAAAAATAATAATGACAATGGACAACACTCATGTACTGCTTAATTCAGGTCAAACACAGTTTTGAATTATTAACATTTATTATGTCATTTAACCTTTACAAGTGTCCTGTGATAAAGATATAATTCTAATATCATCTGTGTTTTCTAGATTCAAAAATGTATGACACATAAGGTTAATTAACCTGGCCCTAACAAGCCTTAAGTGGTAGAGTTTGAATTTTAATTCAGGCATTTGCTTCAGCATTTATGCTCTTAAACACAAAACTGAACCCTCATCATTACAAGGCATTGCACTGTATTAAAGCAATAAAAATACAAATCATAATCTCCACAGCTTATTTTCTCACCCTGTCAGCTGCTAAATCTCAGAGGGACGCTGCACTCCCACCAGCAACCCTCACTCAGTGGCTGCCTGACCTGTGGTTAGAAAGGCTGGACCAGACCTTCGGCAGGGAGAGCTTTTTGATGCAGATCATGCTCCAGAGGGGTCCGTGTGCACAACAAGCCACAGCTAGACTTTGCCTGAGACAGTTACAAACTGCGTGATTGGCTCCACTTGTTTCTAAAGACCTCTGGAACTGACATTGCGGGATGAGAGGAGACGTACTGTCCAGTCCTGAGTACAGCCTGGGTTGGGGGACACTTGGTCACAATGAAGGCGTTTTTACAGTTAATGGTAGGATGTAGTGTTTCATTATGAAGTAATGATCAAGTAGGGAAGAGAAGAATAGATCTGCAGATCATTTCAAGCATTTGAGAATGCATAATCTATGTAACTGCATTAAATGCAGCATTCTTTGTTTCTCTTTTGCTTAAATTGGCTCCTAAAGGATTTCTGAGTCTCATAAAAATACTCCAAAGTGAGCTACTGGACCATTGATGCGTAAACATCACCCTAGATATTGTGAAATCTTGCTTCATGAGTTTAAAAATATATCCTTCTGTTCAGTCTCACAATATAGAGAATCCAAACTCAGATACATTAAACCCAAAATTCAGCGTAATAAGTTTGACATCCTAATTCTTCCAGGCAATTTATCATTGGTAATTAGAATGAAATGTAGAAATTAATTCATTACTCCTGTTCTCAGGGCATGAACATCTATCAATTAGAAAGGCAAAAAGTAAGAACAGTAAAAATATGTACAATGCAAATTTGAAGCTGAATAGGATTAAAGACTAATGGCATATCAGTATGCCATTTTAGAACAGTTTAATATAAAGTAAAATTTTCTTTTTGGAGGAATATTAATTTGACCCAAACCTCATATTTAATTGAATTACAAAATTCTATATTTTCTCAATTTTGATAATGCAAATATATGGGTGTTTTGGTTTCTAGCAAAACATTCACTATCATATTTTAAACATACTTAAGGAAGAAGTAAATGTTAAATTGATATGAATGTGTGACCTAATATGTATAATTATTAATGCATTACTTAGGGAATAATATTAAGACAAGAGCAAATAGAAGTCCATATTTTTTATACAATTGAATCTTTTTGAAACTTTACTAAAATATTACAGAAGGAAAGGAGAGAAAGGAAGAAGGGAGAAAGAAGAGGAAGCAGGCAAAGAGAGAGAGAAATGAAAAGATAGACATTCAAGAATTTTTTTTTCCAGTTTCAGAACAAATGCTGTTAAAGTACAAAACACATTTAAAATAGAAGGAACAAAGCTCCATCCACTGCTTCCTGCTACTCTTCCTTTTGGAATCCTGCCAAAGGTCATTGTTAAGATGACTATTTACATAGTGTCCTAGCATGCTGAGCTGAAGGGTTAAAGTCGGTAATAAGAACAACTTCATTAAAAGGCCACATTTTAGAAAAAGAATGGTCTTGTCACAAGTAATGTTAAATGGGGAATTAAGGCAATGACCCAAATAATTAAAATAAAGCAAACCTTATGCATCGAGAGAAAAATAGAACTTGGAGGCTTAAACTATCACAAATGACTGTCTTTATTCTTCAAATTAATGGATTAAGAGCTCAACACGAAGTTTAAACAGGCTACGTATCTTACAGCAGAAGTCATTTCTACATGCTGACATTGATTTACTGAATTTTGTTTTATTCTTTCCAAATTCCCAGTGATTAATTTTTTTAAATAAAATGAACTAATTTTGATATTAAGGCAGGAAAATACATTATAGTTACTCTGCACTAAGTAGTTGTGTTTATTTTTATTGTTTGGCAAGCCATACTTCATAAAGGTCAGAGAAATATTAAATTGCATTGTAACAGAGGTAGAAATTGTGCATTACCATTTTATCCATTCAAGTTGGCTAAACTATGTAAATTAGAACCCCATGGTGCCTGTAATTCTGCACACCTCTTTATTTCTTAAAGTCCTTTGATAGCCAGTGTTATTAGAATCCATGACCTCACAACCATCCTAGACCCTGACAATTGATGCGCGTGGCAGAGTGGACATCTTTCTGCCTCTATTGTTTCTTTTCTGCCTTCCATGGAAATCACCCTCACTCCTGCTACAAGGCAGCTGCCCACTGTTAATTCCATTCGGGTTACCGAAGAAGACAAAAACAAAAACTGCTCAGTTTAGCTGGCAGTCAGTCAGGATAAGTTTTAATCGCTTTTTCCCTCCCTCCTGTTTTACCACTCAACATCAGCAGTGAGGCAGGATCTGGGTGTTGCTCTCTCCTTGCTGGCTCTTCTATGAGGTGAATTTTGTTTATTACGGTTAACTTTTAGATGCACACAATGTGCACTCAGATTTTTCCTAAGACTTTTTTTTTGTGGCTGTCAGATGTATTTAGGATTTGTTTTCTTTTCACGGATGTACTTTCATTCATATTTTAAAAGCTTGTGAGCCTGCGAGAGATGAAGGCAATCTGCCTACTGAGGTTACTATCAACTGGCTAACATGAGGCCGCTCTATGCAAAACTGTAATCCAATCACATTATATATTGAATTTTGAAGTCAAATGTCAAGATAGAATTAAATATAATGTGGCATTAAATACCATATATCTTTTATATATATACTAGAGGCCCAGTGCACAAAAATTTGTGCACTCGGGGGAGTCCCTTAGCCCCGCCTGTGCCCTCTTGCAGTCTGGGACCCCTCACACCATGGAGGTGTGACCAGCCTGGGTGAGGGGCTGAGGGCCATTTTCAGGCTTTCAGGCTGCCCACAGCTCCCATTGACCCAGCGTCCCAGCGAGGCTGGTTGGAATCAGGTTTCCGCCATTTATTTATCTTCTATAATTGAAACTTTGTTTCCTCATGAAGACTCGTATTTGCTTCACCTCCGTGGTGTTGCCTTGAGCAGAAGCCTGGCTGGCTTAGGCAGGCAGTTTCAACTCCATGGCTGGTGCAATGGAAGCCTCCTGTTTGTTCTAGCTCTGTGGCTGCTGGATGCCATCTTGGTTGGGTTAATTTGCATACAGCTGCTCTGATTGGCTGGTGGGCATGGCTTGACTGGTGGGTGTGGCTTATGTATCTTGGAGTGATGGTTAATTTGCATATTACTCTTTTATTAGATTGGATATTATTTCAGAGAGGAAGAAAGAACATCAATGATGAGAGGACCATGGATTGGATGCCTCTTGCATGCCTCCTACTGGGGATCAAACCCACAACCCAGGACATGGGCCCTAATTGGAAATGGAACCATGACCTCCTCGTCCATAAGTCAGTGCTCAACCACTGAGCCACACCACCCAGGCAATGTGGTTATATTTCATAAATTTCACTCTTGGATTTTGAGGCAAAGGGTGGCTGGTTAGCAAAAACTTAAGTTTGGGGAACCTGATATGACAAATGTCTATTTTTTTTTATCTGTCTGAATCCCTTATTGTGTGACAAATGATTTTGGAACATTCTGTTGTTATAAACAATAACAAAATCTCATAATGCATTTCTGGTTTTCATATTTTAAAGGGATGTCTCAGGCGGTTTTCTTTTTTTAACAGGAAAATTTTCCTAATAAGGAGAAAAAATTAAGTTTTCTTTATGTTCAAGAATGAGTTACTTGTCATAATTCTAAACAAATAGAAATTATCATTTAAATGATGTTTCAAATGTCTGAAAGGAATATTAGTATTCAAACTAAAGCTACATCATTTTAATATTCTGATCAGAGCTGATTAGTTAACAAAAGTGGTTATCAGAAAAACAACTAGGTAGGCCTTTAATTAATGCACAAATAAGCCAAAATAATATTATTTTCCACACTTGCTTAATATGCATGTACACAATAGTGTCCAAACACTGACTTTTCCCCATGCTACTGAATTTTCTTAATTACACCTTGTATTCATAGATATAAAAGCAGCAGGAAAAAAGAAACTGTAGGAAACAGAAAATGAATTCAGAATTGGTTGTCTAATTGCATGAAATCAGTGTTGCTGACTCTTAGCTAGTCAGATGGATATTTTTTAGGCCTTTTCTGCTTCTCAGAACACACTCTGCCCTTTGTAGCATGCTCCTTGTGCTCTTCACAATTGTCCTCCTGCCTCTCCTTCTTCATATCCTCTCTGTCTGCATCTCTGCCCTGGCCCATGTGGATAAGTGGTTGGAACCTAGGAGCATGCATTGAATGTCGCTGGTTGATTCTCAGCCAGGGCACATGTCTAGGTTGCAGGTTCGATCCCTGGTTGCATGGGTGAAGCATGGGAGGCAACTGGTAGATGTTTCTCTCTCTTTTGTCCATCTCCCTCTCTCTCTCTCAAATCCATGAAAACATATTCTCAGGTGAGGATTAAAAACAAAAACAAAACTAGGAAACTGTCATCCTTGATGCCACTTCTTCCTTTATCCCCATATTCAAGAAATATGAATCTCTGTAGATTTTGTTTCATAATAATCTAGAGTTTTTATTCTTCTTATTTCACTCTTTTGGCCCAAATCACCAATTTATGTTGTCTGGTCAGTATAATTGTTTTTTACTGGTTTCCAGCCATAACCTCATGCTCCCCCTAGTCATATGTCATCAATATTCATTGAGTAAAAATTAATTTTTATCATTCTTCTACTTATTGTAGTGAAAGGGCTTTGCATTTGGAATATTATTCAACTTACTGTTTCTATTTTCATAGTAACAGATTAAATAATTGATCATGTGACCATTATCCCATACCATGATTTTCCCCTGTGTACTGTTCCAGCATGTTCCACCCTTGTCTCACATATGTATTCCATGATTGAGTCTCACAGGTGCTCCTTGAGATAAAATATGCTATGTCCTCTCTGGATTGAGGGTAATTTTTACTTACTATATTGAAATAGTCTTTCTGTATTTTTATTTTGGTTAATTCTAATTTATCATTTAAGTACCTGCTTACTGTTACTTTCTACTTAAGCATATAATAGCCTCTAAAATTGCTTGAGTGTTCAGAGTACATGAACTCATAAAATGCTGCATTTTAGATTTTTCTAAAACTTATAAATGAACACATTTTGCCTTGTAACACATTTTGCCTTGACTTTTGGAGATGCGAACTCAAATGATGTTAATTCCCCAAATAAATTAATAACTGTCATTGATGTGAGAAGTACCTTTTATTCCATAAAAACATCCACTTCTTGCATGCTATTAAGATCTTAGAACAAAGTAGTTCATTATAGTTTTTTAAAATTACTAAAACACTGTGAGTATATTCAAAGGCTTTAAGCATTTTGGAATGAACACAATAGCTCAAAGCTTTTATTTTAAACATGAAAATAGTGGGTTTAAGCCAAATGGCAGTGAAAAAGAAAACTAAACCAAAAACCCACCAATAAAAACAAACAAAAAAAACAAGTTTTGAAAACAGCAAATAGAGGAATGATGAAAGAGAATAAATGAATAGTATGGGAAACTGAATAAGACAAAGATTCTCTGAATAGCTCAGGCATTAGATAAAGCCAAGTGCCTCTGAAATTGGTGGGTGCCTGAGAAACTGACAAGAGGAACAGTCATGAGAAATCCATAAAAAGAGGAAGTAGACCCATGACACCCTTCACCACACCTTTCGTCTGGTAAATTGCTCCTTCATCCACTGACAGGAAACGATGAATTTCCCCTCTGAAGACAAGGAACTGAAGAGACTCAGAAGGGGTCCTATGGCACAGTTGAAATTACAGGCACTCTGATTTAAGCGTGGAAAAAGTAATAAAGTCTATCTTCAGAGTAGAGGTGAGAACACCGCCCAAGATACTTTCTCCCACTTGCAATGAATACGTGGGAGTCAGGCTTAAAATCTCACATAGGAGACTAAAGAATTATTCTCTGCTATTCAATCTAAGGCAAAAAACTTATAAAATTTTTTTTAAAGTTATCCTTTTTGTAAGGGTCTGGAAAGATGACTCCAAAATAAAGCAAAAAATATCAACAAACCCCATCCACCAACACAGAACTTCCACTTAGCTCTGATGCCCCCTAACTATTACATATGAAGAGTACTGAGGCTAAGCAGACATTTACAGAGAACCTCCACCGTGACACACAGATGCAGAAAACATAAAAGGGAATCCAAGGAAAGAAGAAACAAGGAAAAAGCGAAATAAGACTCAATTAAATAATGTTAATATCCTGAATAAAGCACATTAATTAGATTATTTGTGCAGCACATCTGTATACTGGATAAAGAAACAGTAAGATGGCTAGAATAGAACTTTCTCTAAGGAATAGACAGAACTGCTAACCTAGATGGATGTATTGAGAGGGGTGTTATAGTGCTGGTGGAAAGTTAAGGTGCATTTTATTGCAGATACATAGAAAATGAAGCAAACAGTAAATGAGCCTATTAATAATTTCAGAGGCAACAAACTGCACACATAAAGGAATGCAATCATAATATGGTAGATACACATCCATAATTAATAATTACCTGGTCATTATAAGGTTATATAATACTGAAATAGCAAAAAATATGATGAGTTATATTAAGAATACATGCAGAACGGTGTGCAGGTGAGGACAGATATAAGAGAGCAAGTTTCATTTATCCTTGGTGAGAACTCTTAATTTCCCTCAGTAGAAATAGTCCAAAAAGACAAAAGAAAACTATAAACTTTCTACATTTTTTTAGAAATGAAGACAAACTCAGGAAGAGATTAGGTCAAGATTAGAAAGTCTTTGCCTCTGACAAACAGGAACTGGAGAGGCGAGAGATGAGATAGTGCTACTGTTCTCCATTATTTGTCTGGAAGAACTATTTTTAAGGATAAAAGTTTGTATCTCCAAAGCAAATGTTTACACACAAGTCAAAAAGCTTCATGCCGAGGTATTCTACAAAGCCCTGCTGCAGAAGCACACCAAGATAAGCTTTACTTTGCTCCTCAGCAAACGCATGCAGAAGTAATGAAAATTACCTTTGAATAGTATGTGTTGGATACTGTGCATACTTATTTCTTTGAAATTACTTTCAAAAATTAATGAGTGACAAAAACTACATCTCAAAATAGCTGTTTTTATCAAAATATATTTTAAATCAATATGCATTTAAATACACTACAATTAATTAAAATACATGTAATTTCCCTCTATGAATACAAGTGCACGCAATTTTATTCTATTCTGATGACGGTATGGTGCTAAATATGCATGTATAAGCTAGTGCTTTGAGTGTAAACCAAGCAATTTATGCCTTTTTGACAAATATACAACTAGTCATGGAAAAAATTTACCCAAGATATTTGTGAATATAGTAGAATATGACTTAGCATAATTCATGTACTTCTGATTGCTATTTATCATAGCAAAATTTGAACTTAATAAAAGTTACTTAAAAACATGAAAATTTTATTGACAAAGGGTGATATTGATGACAAAATTATATACAGTTATTAAAAATCTTATGTGCAAACAAACTTACTGATTTTGGGGAATATTCATAACATCACAAGCAAAATTGGGCATAATAATCATTAAATAAAGATGATATAACAAAATGTTATTATTACTTTTGATTTATGTGTCCTCTACTTACAAACATCACATTTTAAAATTATAGTATTACACATTATTAAAATACTAGGGGCCCAGTGCACAAAAATTTGTGCACTCGGGGTGGAGGGAGTCCCTCAGCCCGGCCTGTGCCCTCTCACCGTCTGGGACCCCTCAGTGGATGTCCTATGATGGCCCCAGTCTGCCAGGCGCCTTCTGTGTGTGTGTGTGTGTGTGTGTGTGTGTGTGGCCACTGGGGACCTGCCCCCAGCTGCATCTGAGGCTCGGAGCAGTCCTCCTGTGTGTGTCTACCTGCTGGGGACCTGCCACCAGGCACACTGTGGAGGCTCGTGGTCAGGCC
>PVJC01009939.1:0-44778 GCA_004026665.1 Murina feae
AGTCTGAAAACAGCCCTCAGCCCCTCACCCAGGCTGGCCACACCCGCATGGGGTGAGGGTCTCCACTGGGTGGCTTGGCCAGCCTGCAAACAGCCATCAGCCCCTTACCCAGGCTGGCCAGGCACCCCAGCAGGTGGACATCCCCTGAGGGGTCCCAGACTGTGAGAGGCCACAGGCCAGGCTGAGGGACCCCCCCCCCCACGAGTGCACAAAATTTTTGTGCACTGAGCTCCTAGTTTAAATATATTGTTCATGATGTTTAACTTCCTAATAAGGTTGGTTGATTGCCTTACTGAGAGTTTTGCCTTTCTTTAATATCACACAAATATTCAAAAGTATCTTCTTGATTCCCGAGAGAGGAAGTTATTTACGCAGTCAGGAATCTTACAGGAATTCATGTAAATGTATCTGTGTGGCTTTGGCAAAAGCTAGAGAAAAGAGCCTTAGCAAGAGTCAGTTGCAGGCACTCAAAGATTGTGTGTGTGTGGCCATTGGAATAAGGCAGAATTACACATGGACACGTGGTAAATGGGGTGAGCACCTTTCAATCCAGGGGAAAGCCAGTGAAAGCTAAGTGTTTCCACATATGACCCGCTTACTTTTTATCAGTATATTTCAGGGGCAGTTTAAAAATAATTGCAGACTTTATGTTAGCTAATAATTTGTGTATGATTTGAGATTCTTTAAAACATCCCCTGAATTTATTAAACCACTTTAAATTTAAACACGTCAACACCAAGTTCATATGTTACATAGTCAGTGCTTCATGGTTTAAAATAAACTTTTTATTTTATCTCAACATCACAAGGCTCCCTTCTAGAAGACCCTGTCCAGTCTCATGCCTAGGGAGGAGACTGAAGTTGCTATGAGCCAGTCCCAGCATGAAGTATTATCTGTGTAATTAACACAGCAGTGCTATTGTGAGGGATGTGGATTATGTGTGTAAACTATACCGGGTGTGATAGTTGGGTGTTAATCTTTTTATGAAGGTCATTGGATGGTCCTCCTAGGAACAGGTGCTAGGAGTTCTCTAAGGATCAAAAGGTTAGATAAACTGCTTTTAGGATTTATGCAGCGTTGTGATTTTTCATGTCAGTTTAATTACCCTTATGTTTTACGTGACTGTCAATCAGAATGCTTAGAAATCTTAAGGAATTGGAGGTCCTGAAAAATTTTGAGGTCTTTTTTGATTGGGTTTATTCGATAATCATTCCCTTCCTGATGACCTTCATTGAAATGAGGAGTTGTTATTACTACAGGGCCCACTTTAGTGTCAGAAGAAGATTTAATCAGAAGTCTTATCATCCAGTGAGAAAAATGCCTTTCATTCTCTTTTCATTTCTTTGAAATTACTTAGTGATTCAGAAATCTCTTATTGGGGTCATTACTTTGATTTTTAACTTAGCAAGTAACTCTTGAAATACTTTATGCAAATGATTTCCTTCAAGGTGCACTGTGTTTAAAAGCTATCAATCAGTTGGAAATTGTTTTTAATTTATTTCACTGTAGAAGCATGATCTGTCAGAAAGAAATGGAGAGAGAACAGAAGTTCACGTAGCTAGGGTCATGCTGTGCCACCCAGGCACCAATCTATAACGGATTTTCAGTGTTTTCTTCCTTTTTAGGAAACTTGAAGTATCTCGAAGGTTGTATTTATTTTAATTTGGTGGTAGTAATCACACTGGCCACATTATCGTTAATAACTTGCATGTCATTTCTGCAACCCCAAAGGCATGAAAATCAAAGAAACTTACATGATATTAAAACCACCCTCAGCAATTTTTCCAGGCCCGTTACTTTTATAAAACACTTGAGATTTTATTTTTATTAGTGTGAGACACTTAGAAATGAGTAACTAGCAAATAAACTTCGTGATATAATTCAAGATGAGATTGCTTAGTTAATAAAAAGAACAAAATCACAGCTTTTCCCAAGGTTTGCTTTCGTCTTTCCTTTTTTTATTGCAGAAGAAAATGGTTAAAGTCTTTTAAGAAATTATCTTTAGTTGTTTGTGTTACTTTATCACTGTTTGTAGAAGATGAAGCAGGTTTTGTGGCTTTTGCCAAAGCAATAAGTCAGAAATTTTATTTGGAAACGATTTGTTGTACTCCCTGTTTGCTACTGAGTTTGTGTATCTAGAAGGTTATTTCCTTTAACTTTTAAGTCATCTAAGAGGATTCTGGGATCTTATTGCAGATTTTACAGTCTGGTAAACACAAAATGTATTCTTGTAGTGGCTGACTTCCGTTTTCAGCAGTTCATTAAGTAGACTTCCCCTGTATTAATAAAGTGACTGGCAGAATATCACAACCAGGGCTTTATGTTGGAGCGCTGCTCACAGCTCCGTTCAGTTCTTCACTGTGCACGGCAGTGAGAGCTTCTCTTTGCGTCTGTCTTCTGACTGAATAAAGAGTATGTCCTCCATGATAAATTTTTAATACTAATTCTGCATGGGTGTGAACAGTTACCAAGTAGGTTTAGGGTCCAACCAATGTAGATACTTTGGATGAGCTTATATTATTTTAAACTATGTTTCAAATTCTACAGTTGACCATTGAATAATAATGTGGGGGTTAAGAGTACTAACTCCCTTGAGCAGTCAAAAATCCAGGTATAATTTTTGATTCCACCCTCCTCCCCCTATTGTTGACTGGAAGCCTTACTGTTAAAAAAAAAAGTCAACAGATATTTTGTATGTTATATGTATTATATACTGCATTTTTACAATAAAGTAAGCTAGAGAAAAATGTTAAAGAAAATCATAAGGAAGAGAAAATACATTTACAGTACTGTATGTATTTATTGGAAATAATTCCCATGTTAAGCGGACTCATGCAGTTCAAACCCATGTTGAAAAGATAATTTTTACTTTCTTGGCCAATGTGTGGCTTGCTTGGGCTGTTGATGATTGCACAAGCATTCCTGTTTATAAGAGTCCAGAACCCATAATAAGATGGTCTTCCTAGACATTCCTCAATGATTTGTATATTTTCCTGATTCTGAACAATTTCATTGTATTATCATATAACAGCTCATTTTAAATACTTCCTAAGAACCTCAGAAATGAATAGGAGAAATACAGCTCTAATCTAATCACCTGAAATGATTTTCATGCAGGTGCTTTGTTGCATATAACATAACAAAAACGGCTAGAAGTTTCCTGCTGAATGATGATATGTAAGAAATGTAATTTTTATGTTAAAATCCTTTACCTTCTAAGAAAAGTGGGGGTACATTGAAGAATATCTGTTACTTATCTCTCACTCACCACTTTCTGTCCTATGTTAATGTTATGTGAGTATGTGGTCATAATCGTCCATAGCTGGGTACAGAAGCAGTTACCTACTTTTTTTCTTGACATGAGATCTAGCAGGGAAAGTGATTTGAAATAACCACTCCTGGCACAGTCATTTGTTCCTTCGTTGCTACTAAAGTGCTTTTTGTTATTAATCAGGTCAAGGATGTGGCTTCTGGCTGAATCAGACTGGCTGGTTCAATTCCCTTCTAAGGCTGAAAATGCCCACTCAACCCTGGCCTGCTAGCTCACCAATATTTATCATTGGAACCAATGGAAAGATCAGTGTGACTACAGCAGCACAAACCCATATCCTCTCAGAAAGGAAGAATTGTAAGCTCATAACTGTGGCCTGTGATATTTACATGTTTGCAAATTAGAACCTAGAATCCTTAAAGAAAAAAACAAAACACCAAAAGAAATAACCTTCGAGATATATGTGTCTATCAATGAGGTAGAGTAAAGAAAACCTAACATATTTACATAGAAAATATGAATGATCACCAACATAACCTTAGCCTCCTTTTCCCATATCAAGGGCAAAGTTAAGTGAAGACTTGAGCAATGCATTTTATTTTGTCTTATATGGAATTTTTACAAACATGGGTTTCTGTACATGGTGCATGCATTGACGTAGCAGAAAAGCATATGCTGACACAGGACCATTGTGGGTTAAAATATCTACTAACATTTCATTTGTACTTATTGATTCAATGTAAAACTAAATAGTCTTTCTTGTGCAATATGCATTGTGGAGCTTTCCCTTAAACTGGCATTTCCAGCTTGGTTTTAATGCCACTATTTTTGTCCATGGACTCTGGCCTCCTCTGTATGGTGGAGTGATAAAGCTGTGTTGCTAGGCAGAAGTCCGCCAAGCAGTTCATGCTGGGCTTCCTAGCTGTCGTTGCCCCACTTTTATGTTTCTATGAGGATGGAAATGAGTGGAGACAGAGTATCATCGGGAAGAGGTGCATAGTTAAGTGCCCAGGTCTCCTGATTCTCCATGGAGTCGTCATGAACAGCGCCAGTAGTACTCTTGGCATGCGAGGCTCGGCGGGAATAACACGGAAATAGCAGAGATCAAAATCCCAATATTCTCTGCTTTCTGTATGACCTTGTTGGTCTTCCACTTTTGAATATGTGCCCGTGCCTTGGTGCTGCTCCGGAAGGACCAAAGCTGCCAGGGAAAATGCCAGGGAGAAGGCAGGAAAGATGTGAGTTCAGTGAGCAGTTGGTGAAAACCACTGTCTGTATTAATTGTCTTCAACGTCCATGGAACTTATATCAGAAACACTGGACTCTGACACGATCTGGGTTGAAAAAAAAGAATCAAAAGATAATTTTAGTTTTTCAATAGCAAAATTTAAGAAAGGATTGAGAGAGAGAGAGAAGGGGGGGAGGGAGGGAAAGAGGGAGAGAGGGAGAGAGAGAGGGGGAGAGAGAGAGAGAGAGAGAGAGAGAGAGAGAGAGAGAGAGAGAGAGAGACCCTTTTTGTGCCGACTCAATGACAGCGTGAGAATTCTATGAAAGTAGGGTGGCCCCAAAGAGCCTGCCTTCCTAATGATGAGGTGTCCTGTTGTACCTTAGTAGTTGACAGGAATAACTGGTCATTGGCTTTTGCACAGAAAGTGTTTGGCCGAGTGTAGATAGAAATTAACAAGATCTTGCCATTGAAGTGGAATGTGTTTATTAGGCTTCTCAAAATGTCTGCCAGCCACTGGCACCTCATAAAGGAGGCGGTGGGTGCTGCGTGCGGCCAGCCTGCTCAGCGTTTCTCTGTAAGTGCTCCCCTCATGATATGCCTGAAAACCTTCAATATTATAATAATGCTAATAAAAATGGAAAACTCTGAATTCTTTATAGATGCATAAAGAAGTATAATTTCTCTGTGACCTGAATACCTACGACGCGCCGCTCTGGCCCTTTGAAAGACGACAGCTCCGCTATGCTGCTTTGTGTTCCTTTGCACATCTCGCTCTCTGACTATTTTAAGGACGGGAATAATAGCAGGGAATTGAACGCAGGGCAGTACTTTGAAAGACAGGTGGGATTCCCTCCCACCCCTGCCCTGCCAACCCCCTTCCATCCCATTGAGCACAGCTGTCTAGCCCCGCTTCTTAAATGAGAGGTGATCTTGTTGATGAATAAAATTAAACGATAATACAATTTTTCACTTATTCAGACGCTCCCACTTTTTGGTTTTGTCCCTTTAGAGAATCATAAATTGGATTTGTTATCGCGACTTTTCATGAGGCACCACTCAGTCATCTTATTTTAATCGGCGGTGGCCGGCGGGGCCCAGCAGTGCCGGGAGCAAGCGCTAGGGTGGGAGGCAGAAAGGCTGTACATTTGGAGGCCTGTGGTCTTGGGAAGCAGGTCGCTTGGGGTAGAAATAACCTGAACACGAAGCTGTTCTCTCTGCCTAACGCTGTTGATGGTGGGCACAGGGCGAGGCGTCTGAGTCGCAGGCTGGCTCCCGGGTTGAGCCTGCTCCCTCGCTCTCCATGATCAGCATCAAGGGTGCTGGCTGCATGTGAGCCCTCTTCTGCCTAGGAATTAGTTTTCTAATTTTGATGTGGATCCTGCTACTTCTGCCAGTGATGTGCATAACCAGGGAAGGAAGATCAAAGGAGGCCGGACTCGGGAAGATGGGAGGGGGCAGCCTGGATGGGTGGGGCCGACAGTTTTAATGACCAGTTTTATAGGTAATTTTTGTCATGATAGATTTCAGTTTTTCAATGAATGGAAGTGATCGATAGTAAATTTTCATTGTTTTTTTGTTTCTTGGTGTGATATTGAATGCTGACGTAAAAACCACACAGTCATAAACGGTACCAACCAATTAGAGAGTGAGAGAGGACACCCTTTTAATTACACTGTGTAATTTTAGTTGGTCTCTTTCCAATTTCCTCCTTACTTAATGTAACAGCCCCTTGATTATTTGAGCGTTCTTTCTCTTATGAATCAGCGTAGCTGCATACAGATGTGTCTGGAAAATAGAAACTCCATGTGTCACAAGAAGGGATACACCCCTCAGGACTCAGGTGCGAAGAAGTCCAGGATGTCTTGTAGAACCCCTTTGCGGAGCAGATTGCAGTTGGAAAGCGCTATGTAGAGTTCATTTTGAAAGCCTACATTTTAGAGCCCTTCCTACCGTAGGGGAGTTCTGCTGGATGGATACTTGGACGCTCACAGAGACTGAAGCCTTGGTTCAGCGTCTGGAATCAGCCGAGGCCAGAGTAGCCATCCTCAGCGCCATGTGGACACGGGAAGAAGGCTGTGGCCCCGCAGGGCTCTGCTGCTGCTTTGGGGGCGGGGTGGGCCCTGCTGTGGAGCGGGGGCTGTGTCTCTCCCAGCAGGGAGGTAATGCCCAGCCGTGAGGTTGCAGCTGCCTTCCTTCCCGCTCCTCTGAGGAGAGCTGGGTCATGCTTTGTGTGCGCCGACAGGCCACCTGGGCCTCTGAGACTGCGTCTCCAGGGAGCCCCTTCTCCGGAACCCGGGACCCTGCTGACACCATGACACGCATGGGACAAAGGGAACACTTTGCAAAGCGCATTTTCAGCTGAAATGGTCAGGCAGCAAGACCTGGCTGCATGAGACATAACATTTGAAAGTGTGTCTGCGTGAGCAAGAGGGAAGCCTAGGGTTCAGGCAGTGTGTGTGTTTCTATGGTGAATGAGGCCTCCCATTTTAAAGCGCGCATGAGGCAGTGGGCCACAGCATGGAAACGCTTCATTGTGTTCCATCGATGGCTGGCTCAGGTCTCCTAGCACAGCTCAGGAGCGGGTGCAAGTGGATCACAGATGGGTCAGGAAATGCCGAGCCATTTGGGGACTGAACTGAGAAGCACACATTCTGAGTTGCAAACAAGACCCCCAGAGGCTGGCTGGGGTCTCGTAGGTTTCGAAACCCGGGCTGCAGCACTTTTGCATGTTACAAGGATGACTCCGGCTTCAGCAGCAGTAACGTGGGCATTGCCAGCGCCCTTGGGATGGGAACTGGGTGTGCGGTCCTTTTGGTGTTGCTGAGCGCCATTTTCCTCCTCGGGTGCTGCATTGTAAAAACTCAGTGAATTTTGTGAGCGGATGGATAGATGTCTGGGACTGTCCAGCTCAGACTGCTTATCTGCGTTTATTGTGAAGGTGGTGGCTTTGGGAGGATCAGAGAGAAGAATGTTCAGCAGACAAGGAAACATTGAGGGATGTAGCAGGTTTGTCTGGTCCAAGTTTTTTTTTGTTGTTGTTGTTTGTTTGTTTTAAGATCTGGGTCAAGCATGGTAAGCAAAGTGAGGTCCTTTTTGACCCTGAAGATTTGTGTCTTACTTGATTCTCTCCTGTGGTCCCCACCTCCAACCTTTGTTGAGAGGCAAAGAAGGAAAAGAAGACAAACTTAGAATTTTCAGCTGAAAGATGCAAGTGCAGCTACCTAGTATCACAGTCTCTGTCATGATGAGTATTGATTTAAATGTAGCAGCAGATTATTTTTTATTGTTAGCACTTTAGGTTAGTAAACCCTGACATCCATGGGGAGAAAAGCCATTAGTTTTAAAAGTTTGTACATTCAATGGCCAGAAAGTAAAACAGGCAGTATTGTCTTAAACGTTTTTCTAAGATATTGATTAACTGGACTCAGACTCTATTGCTCATGTTTGGAGATGGAGAAGAAGTGAGCGCAATGCCGTCCCCAGAAGGGAGTGGGTTAGAGTGCTCACCGTTTCATCCAAGTGTGTGCTCCTGCTTCTGTCCTGAGGGTGGAAGACCACCAGCTTCTCCCGTGTTTTAGTCTAATGTGCTGAAGTGCATTATCATAGTGGGGTGGCTCATAAATGTTTTCATTTGAACTTGTGGAGAATTCTTTTACTGTTGGCTTTCACTGCAGAGGGAAATTTTAACACCTTAAAAATAACTTTAAATTCAAGGCTAATGACAGGATACACACACACATACACATGGTTTTGTTTCAAATTGGTATCTAATATAAATATAGTTATATTACATCTTTTTTGCCTTTAAAACGACTAGAGACAACATTAATCCACTGAAGAGATGAAAGTACAGATTTATGAAAGAAAAGGTTAGAAGTACTTAAATAAGTAACTGACATTGGAAAGAAAAACATTTAGGACTTTTCCCAGCATCAGCAAAACCCCAGAAGAAACCCTTTCCTATTCAATTGCTCTGTAAAGTTTATATTTAAAGGATATTAAAGTGCATTGTGCCTGGGGTGAGGGGAAGAGGTGGGAACTAATATGTATAGTGTGCCTGCTGTCGCTATGCTATGATATTATTTGGTGGCCCTATGAGGCAGGAATTACCATCTTGATTTTATTGAAGATGAAACTGAAGTTTTGAAGATGTTATGCAACTTGCCCAAGTTCGTGAGTCAGGTAAAAATTCTGCTGCATCACATTACTGCCCATGGGTGCGCGTGTGTGTGTTTTGTATGTACATGTGTGTGTCTGTGATCAGGATGGGATAGCAGAGGCTGAAACATCAAAGCAATTAAAAACAAAACAGGTAGATGCATAGATGCATGGGTGGGAGAGAGGGACGGAGGAATAAACATTTCCCTTTGGGAATCAAGAGGGTTAGTTTACCCCTTCACCCAGTGGGAAGAGGAAAGCTATTTTAAGAGTTAAGATCAATCCTGTTCTAGTCTGTTCTTTATTCTGTATTAAAGCTTGAGAGAATAAGTAAATCGTATGAGCCAGCAAAAGTCAACTTTGATGGATGTTTATTTTGTTATAAGTGGCAATACCAGAGTTTAGGAAAGTCAGTGGGATTTTTTTTTAAAGCTAAGTAAACTGTGGCTTCATTGTGTTAGGTATTTGCAACAGCTATTTTTCTGAGCACATGAAAGCGGTACATTTGCTGTATTTGAGGAGCTGGAACGGTGGGTAGAGGGCTTGCTTGGCCTGCTGTGTTGATTTGTAGCATGTTGGCAGTTGTTTACTATTCACAAGTGTAGACTCCTGCTCTGGTCTCTGGTTTTGATCACCTTCTCACCTTGAAGTGACCTGAGTGATATTCTTGAGGAAACAGGAGTTTTATTAAAATGGGAGTGATACTCCATCCCCTAGAAAACCATTTTATTCCGTGCCAAGACAAACAGCAGTACTTCCTTTCCCCCTGCTTCCTCTCCGTCCTCCGTATTGGCTTTACAAGGAGGGAAGAAAGCCCGTTATTGAGGACGATATTGAAGGGAAGAGAGGTCAGGCAGGCAGGGGACAGGGAGGATCTTGCGAGAACAATGCATTCTCTGTGTTATTTTTAATAGTATGTGACATTAATTATCAGTTAAAGCCAAAAGTCAAAGCCTCGTGAAATATGTATGGATCAACAGAACCACTTTTGCACCCAAAAAAGGGAGAAAAGGACTGGCAAGGAGCCATATTGAAACCGTAGGCTAAGAGCTTGAAGGTGGATTGGGGGTAGGGCAGGATGGGGGAAGGGCGAAGTGCAAAGGGCACAGCAGCAACAGGATGTACCGTGTGCAGATTGGTAGGTCAGCCTTAAATTAACTCCAGTGAACGCAGGTTTATTGCTCCCAGAGGGTTTATCTTAGTTGTCACGCCCGCTGTCTGCTAACTGCAATTTTCTGCTGTACTACTGTATTTGGAGAGAGAGGATTCCAAGCCATTATCAAACGAAGGTTTACAGGGGTTTCCCTCATCCTCCTGGCAGGTAGCGTTTGTCTCTAACATTCTGAGTTATGGTCTCCAGCCTCATGTACAGTCAAGAGAGCTGATCCTCTCCTTGGGTCATACACATGCTTTCCTTCCTAATACCCATAAGAGGCTTTAGGGGGGAAGGAGAATATAAACACAGAAACCACATCCTAACAGCTGCCTCTAGTTAGCTCTGTTTCCCCCCCAGCTTTTAAATCTTACAGCGGCACCTAATTTGTCCCACATGGCTCTCTTCCCAGTAGAGCTGCTGTCCCTTTCCCCGCTGCCCCATCTGAGTGAAAGCAAACAGTTATGAAGAATCTGGTTCTATGAGGCCAGGTCACTGTCATTGTTAGGTGGCTGGTTTGCAGGTGCCCTCGACTAGGAAGGAGATGACCATTTGGACTGGGAAAGACTTAGAACAAAGTCTGAACCTGTTTGGTGCCCAGGGACCTATCAGAATATCCCCCAACAAAGCACTCCATGAAATTAGTGGACCAAATAAATGAGACTGAGAGTCACTGAGTGGATGGACTCCTGGGATTTGAATAGATAAGTGGTTTTGACCTGGGGCAGGGGAATAACAGACTCATCTAGAGTGTTTACAGAATTCACACGCACGTCCCAATCCTCTCTCTGACATTCTTCCTCTGTTTTAATACGTCTGAGAGTGAGGGGTATGGACTTACAGAGACTCGTGTTCCAACATGCCTCCGTAGGAAATGGGTTGCAACTTGCACTATCCTTTTTTTCTTTAAGTTCTAGATTAGTAATTTGTGTGTTTTAGCCAAGTCTTCATTCCCTCTTACATTTTTTTTAATACAATGAAGCTAAAGATAGGTGCTTCCAGGCCAGACAAAATGCTGAATTGTTTCCTCCACTGAAACTCGTGTTCTGTTTCTTCCAGCTCCTGATTATTTCTTATTGCTGCTAAGAACTAAGACATGAAACCTACAAGGCCAATGTCCTCTTCCTGTGACTTTAAAAAAAATGAAAAAGGGATTAAAAAAAAATGGAGGTTATTGTTAGTGACAGACAACAGCCATTCTCATACAGTTATAGTATTTAGCTCTCAATCTCTTGTTCAAGGCTTATTGATTATCTGAATTTCATTGCATGCATGCAGAATACTACGCCCATGTCCTCTAAGATGTGAGAAATGTGTGTCCTTCTCCTTGAAAAAGGAGTCCCTGAATTAGTGTGTACAAAATCACCTTGTCCCGATGACTGCTAAAGAACAGATCGGCCTTTTTCTGTGAAGTGAGGAATAAACCTCTCCCAGCTTGCTTTAAAAGGTCATTGTCTCTTGCAAAGCAGATTAGCTCACTTTGTTCTGTGAGCAGGAACCATGCTGTAGCTCTGTAAAACCACACATAAAATGTAAATGCCTGCTATCATTTTGGCTTGCTCTTGTAAAAGACATTTCATGCCTCCCAGTTTTCACTTGCTAACGTGCCACAACTCCTCATGGGTGGAGAGCGGCAGGACGGACGAGAGCGGTGTCTGTGGTGTGCATCCACATTTAATGTTTCTCCGCTCCTAACAAATGCAGTTTGCCAAGCATAGGCCAAACTGCGCAGAAACATGGGGGACACATGGGTGATTTACTGTTTCTGATGTTGTTGGGGCCAGCAGTTACTAGGCGAGTCGCAGCAGTCAGCGAAATGACTGGCTTGCATTTGATGGAAGTAAATGGCTGACAGGGAACCTTACCTTTGGTTCATGTGCGTCGTTCTGAAAGAGAGCACTGTTCTCCCGAGGTGTGGTCTGCTAATCTCTGGTAAGTCTAAGTCCTCATGTAACAGACGCTGTGGCTTGTCCTGTCACTTAGGAAAGCCTGTAAATTTATGTGAAAGTAAGGGGTAAAAATCGCCAGCCTATTTTCTTGGAGATCCAAAATTAATTCTACATATTCTTTCCTTTCTAAGCTAAAGACTGGAACGGGTGGTGGTGGTGGTGGTGAAATCCTACTAAAAGGAATAGGGACTCTTTGATACATTTAAAACTACAACCTTCCTTACAGTAACTAATTTATCTAGTGTTCAGGAAGGAGGAATTCTGCCTAAATCTGCTTAATCCTTTAAACAATGGAACAGTTATAACTACTTTCATTGCAAATGGTTCTAAAATGTCACAGTCATTACCAGACGTGGTCCGGTAAAGTATGGTGAGTTTTCTCAATGAACCAGGACCCTCATTAAGAACACCAGTTATTGAACTCTTTGGTAATACTGGAATGCACCCTGGAGCCTTCGAGGTCTGTAGGTTTAGCCTGACTTTTTTATGATTTTTCCCAGATGGCTGATTCTCCTGCCTCCTGCCCATGTCTAGGGTGTGTGTGTGTGTCCAAAGCCCACAGCCTCTCGTCACTGTGCTCTTCTAACTCATATTTTTTCTTTCTTTCTGTTTGCTACCTTTTGTATTCTCCTCTGTCCTTCTATTCTCCTCTGTCCATCAGGAGCCTGCTCCAGTGTCCAGAATCCCAATTGTTTTTTTCTTTCCTTTCTTTGTTTATAACTAGGACCAATTTGAGGATTTCTGGTTGTTTCCAGATAAGAGTTACCTGGTAATTAAGTCAGATATTAGTCCTCTCCTCGATCTGCGAGGTGTTTGGTGGGTGTAGAAGCAGGGCTGACTACTTTCCCGTCAAATAAAACGTGTGGACTTTTTAATTGCCCTGTTTATTTAGCTTGAATGATCCTTTTGTTTTGTTCCTGACATTCTGGGTTTCCTGATCAAATTTTGACTCCAAAATGAGAACCAATTCCATTTTCTCTTCTAACATCAGTTAACAGGCTCTGACTTCTGTCTTGTCCCCACAGACCTTTTGCCTTTTTTCTTTCTTGGAATGGTTAGTTGTTAGGACTATACATCACATACATCAACAGGCCTGCTTAGAAGTAATGAAGTCCCAAGCCCTGCCCACTCCCCCTCTATAACATTCATGATTACCAATCTATATATATAAAAGCCTAAGCGACTGAACAACCAGTCAACTGGTTGCTATGATGCGCACTGACCACCAGGGGGCAGACACTCAGCACAGAAGCTGCCCCCTAGTGATCAGTGTGCTCCCATAGTAGGACTGCCGCTCAGCTGACCAATGGGTGCCAGATGCTGGGCTCACAGCTGGCAAGTGCAGCTGCAGTGGTACAAGCCTTTCCTGCCTCCAACAGGCACATCGAGGCCTGGATGAGTGGGAGTGGCATGGTGTTCCCTGGTTCAGGCTCGTCCCCCCGCCACCTGTCCCTTTGAGCACTACTGTATCCCTCTGGGAATGTTGGGTTTTAGCCCAATGCCCGCAGTCTAACATCCCCCAAGGGGTCCCAGACTGCCAGAGGGCACAGGCCAGGGTGAGGGATCCCACCAGTGCACGCATCTGTGCACTGGGACTCTAGAATTTATTGAAGGCTAGGTTTTAGATAAGTGCAATGTCTGTTGATTTTTCAGTTTTAACTCCTGATTAAATGAAAAGAGCTTCTGTTATTGAACACCTCTTTGCTTTGAATTCCATTAACAATGTGCGTATTTCCTGAGTGATCATAAATTCCCCTTTCACTTTTGCTTCTTGTGAACTCTCATCTCTTTCCCAAGCTTGACTGGAGTGTTAAATTCAGAGGAATGCTCATTGTAAGTATTCAGTAAATTAAGGAAAATTTAAATACATGCATTAAGTAAAGGAAGAGAATAATAATTAGTTCCTGGAAAGCTGTGAATTACTCTATCCAAAATCTCTATAGGTTTTTGAGAAAACATTTAATGTGTCTAATGAGTATTTTGGCATGTAGAGTTTATTATCTCAGTGAGTCATCGTCATGCATTCACATTCTCAGGACTCCAGGTCACCTCCACAAATTATGTTTTTTTCTCTCTCCTTGATTTTATAAAGGTATGAATCTAAAGTATAAGGAGCAAATACGAGTTCAAAGACTTAGAGCACCTGGCAAAGCGTATTGCAACAGTGAGTGCTCAGTGTACGCACCCTGAGGAGATGTTTGTAATATCGTTTGCAGGCAGTCCTTTCCCTATTTAAGTCTTATGGACCCTTTACCAAGATGATAGTTGCCTTATCTATCTAATCAGCTGAGAATTTTTTCATATTACTTCATAGCCTTCTGGAAATTAAATCGTTCAAATTTCCTAACCTTATTTACTTTTGTATACTTGATTCATTGGAGTTGATTTTTCGGAATAGTGTTTATCTCTATAATCATAAGAACACGAGGCAGCACAAAGCAGTGGTGACCAGAGATGGGCCGTGAATTACCCTGTGCGTCTCTAATGCTATGCTTTGTGGTTGCCCCCCCTTCCTTTGAGCTTTTCCCTCTGTCAGCCCTGCCTGTGGACGTGAGAGCTGAGGGAGAGGTGAGATTGTGGTTTCTTTCCTGGCCAACAGGGCAAAAGATGGTGGACAGCCAAGAATTCCCTCCCCTGGACTATCAGGTATACTTCAAATGGTCTTTGTTTCTAGTAGTACTATATTATGAATATACTAGAGGCCCAAAGCACGAAATTTGTGCAAGAGTCGGCCTTCCTTCCCCTGGCTGCCGGCACCTTCTTCCCTCTGACACCCGGGACCCGGGCTTCCCTCTGGCCGCCAGCAGGCACTTGGGACCTGGGCTTCCCTCACAGCCTCGACTTCATCCGGAAGGATGTCTGGTCTAATTAGCATATATTAGTACATTTTTATTATTACAGATGTCCCATGAAACCATCTAAACCTGTTTAGAAGTCATTTTTAGATTCAGCATATACCTCCTGCAGGAGTAATGATCTCTCTAAGTTTGCCTCATACTTTAGAAGGATGCTTGCTTTGATCCTTATATTCGCCTGGTTAGAAGGATGTAAGACCTTGGTTACCACTTTTCTCAGTTTTCACAAAGGAATTCTAATCGTATAGGTTTTCTCAGCCTCTTCCTATCTTGGTAAATACCGTTTCTCTCTTGTACTGGTTTCAGCACTTCAGCAGGTAGGGTTCAGCTTTATTTTTTTTAAATTTATTTTATTGATTTTTTTTACAGAGAGGGAGGGAGAGGGATAGTTAGAGAGAAACATCGATCAGCCATCTCCTGCACACTCCCCACTGGGGATGTGCCCACAACCAAGGTACATCCCTTGACCGGAATCGAACCTGGGACCTTTGAGTCCACAGGCCAATGCTCTATCCACTGAGCCAAACCGGTCAGGGCAGGGTTCAGCTTTAAGATGGAATGCCAAGTGTAAACGTACTTTAGATTTGTACATTAAGAGGGAAACATTTTTGATAACTTAGCTGACAGCCTTCAGTTTATTGTTGGTCGTTGGGCTACAGCAATATACTAGGTTGTAAACTTGAGTCATCAGTGGCCAGCAGTTTCTCTTCTTGGGCTGTAACTGACACCTTTTAGCCCACTGATCATCCTCCAAGTGTAATTTATTTTCATTTTCCTTAAACGCATGCCATTAGAGTGCCCACATTTCAGCTCTGTGCCACAGTTCTGTCTATTTACATAGCCCTTCGAAATCTTACTGCAGTTCATCTCTTGTCAACTTGGCATTGTTTCTCTTTTGTCACCTTCAAACCTTGGCACGAATTTACTTCCTCTGGGCAATAGCCTGTGATTAACCCTGACTGACGGCTGATCACTCATACTTATTACCCGGATGACATCATAAGCAATGTCAGCATCCAAGTTCTTCTGTCATTTTGGTTTTTGTTGTAATTATCACTTCTTGAGTCTGCCTACTTCATACTCATTTTTACTGGGTTTGGAAGGTTTTCTGGAGACTGGGGAGAGTTCTGCAAGGAAGCTGCTGCTTTGGACTATGTGATACTTTTATGTTTTCCCTGGTGTCTTCCTACAGGCAGCTGCCATGGAGTGTCTGCAAGGCACACCCTGGGAAATGCATTTCTGAAAAGGAGAGCGCTCACTGGCGTTTTTAGGTGGTCACTACAACAGTATTGTCCTGGGAACATACATTGGCAATAACTCTTCTTTCCTCAGCAAATCGTCAAAGTTTTGTTATGTGCTGTATAGGTAGCTACTTTTTATAAAATAAGTCCTTCCAGGCTACAGTGGTTCTTATGATTAGTACATACTATCAACAGTTTTCAATCAATTTCTAATTATCCACAGAACTTCTTACTTTACATTTTTGTAGTTAATAACATTTAAGAGGTTAAACAGTAAACATTGAATAATATATATTGAGAAGTCTAGGTTTTCACCCCCTCTTCCCCACTATCCCCTACAGAAAACCGCCTTTATTAGTTTTTTGTGTATTTAACCTTTTGTGTAAATATAAGAACATACTAATATATATTTTTATAAGCCCGACTTTCTTCCTCAAGGCATTTTGTACACAGAGCATATCATATACTCTGTCCTGTACCTTGCTGCTTAAATGGCCGTTCTTTCCATATCGGTACATGGAGAGCTTCCTCACTGTTCTTTACAACTTCATAGTGCTTTGCTGTGTGGATGTGCCATAGTTGATGTGGGTGGTCCCCAGTGACAGACCCTCAGGCTGTTTGCAGTATTTTGCTATGCAAATGATGCTGTAAGGAACAACCTTGTACACTCGTCATTTCAGCGACATGCCTACTGATCTTTAGCCTGTTTCCTTGCTTCCTTGCCCATTTGCTTATAGGCCTGGTAAGCCACTGTGAAACTGACAAGCATGATTCTTTGTCAGCCTCAATATATTCACAATACTTCCTGACTAAGGAAACATGTCTTGAACCGCAGGATGCCCCCAATCCAGGCTGCTTGTCGTTGCATTTGAATCACTATTTTGTCCTCTTGGGCATCTTTAACTCAGTGAATTGAACTAAAAGACAGTGAATATAATTAAGAAGAAATATTCCATATTCAGATGTAGCTAAACAGTTTAGTTTTGTGGTGTTTTGCCATATTGTGAAATATTGAAATTTAAATTAGGTTATTGGCTACTTTGGGAAAAAGAATGAAACCTTATATTGTAGTTTAAGAGTAGAGAAGATAAATGTAACCAAATGAACACAAATTAGTGTCCTAGTATACTGATCAGGGAGGGACCGTCATTCTGATTCTGAATTCTGACTTTTATAGACCTTTTATATGTTGGTTTCTATGTATTTATGGATTCAGAAGTTGCTTTGTGGGTACATTTATAATAGCTTTTTTGAAAGGAAAGGGCATTGGGAAGTAGGATGGGAGATTGTAAACTTTTCAAGCGAATAATTCTGTTTTATTCTCCAGGTGTTTTTTTTTTTCTTCTTCTTCTTGTATTTCCTATCACATCTGGTTTTGTACAGAGCCTGTCATCCATTATGAGCCTTGCCTTTTCTATATCTGAGCATAACTAGTCTTTTCCCAGAATTTAATTTCCTCCATTCATACATAAATTTAGTTTATTGTTTATAATCTGTCCTTTTGGAGTATTTCCTATTTCATTCAGTTTGGTGTCAGAGCTAGTAATTATGGACAAGATGTTAAAAATAACGCAGCACCCAGAACAGGACTTCACTTAAGAAAAATTACTCAACCCCTCTCTTCCTCATCTACAGAATGTGGGTAATAACAGCGTGTCTCTTCTCGGTGTTATTGAGAGACGGAGAGAGTGAGGAGATGAGATACCTATCGTGGTGTCTGACTCACGGTAGGCACTCATTCAATAGTGGAAACAGTAGATGTTCTACATTATTTCCTACATATATTATTTTACGAGTTTCTATTGTCTTTGAGGGCTCGTAAAGGTTATTGTAAATGGTTGAATAAATTATTCAAATGCTCCTAAATGATTTCCTCATCTCAAAATAGAAAAATGACTAACAAAGTTAGTGTGCTTATCTATAATTTAACCTGTTGTTAGTGTGCTTTCTGTGTCATTTGTTCTCTCTAGTTTGTTTAATACACCTCCATTTTTCTGGCAGTTCATTAAGGATTCTGTTGGGGGAGGCACTTCTTCTATCAGCACACTATCAGTCGCTGAAGAATTTCCAGTTTTCTGCTCACTCAGTGCTTGTAAAAATTGAATATATATCGCTTCCCCTTTATCATGTTGAAAATCTCTGGTTCATGGTCTGTTGAAATTCATCTTGTTATATTCAAAATGCATCTCGTGGAAGCAGCCACTGTGCACAGGCTTGAGTGCACTTAATTCTCAGTGTTTTGGTTTCAGTTCCTTTTCTACGCTTTTCTCTTGGAGATATTTTGTTTTAATCTTCTTTTTTCCTTTCCTCTAGCCAAGTTTTTTGTTTGTGAAAAGTAATATTTTTCCAAGTGATATTCTGTGTGATACAATATGGCTGTGTTTCAAGATGTTCTTCAGCTCTTGCATCCAGCTACTAATTCAGGGCTCGGAAACAACTAGATGATGCTTGTGGGGATGGGTCAGTGCCAGTGGAAGGAAATAATTCTGTGGAAGAGGAATCCATTTCTAAGTAATGTTGGCTGACTAGGAGCTTACATTGGAATTTTTTAGGTTGTTCGATAGAAGCCAACTTTGACCAAGATGAGGCTATCTGTGTTATCTGTCTTTGCCTGCTTATGTATACCTTACGTTATATATGTATGTAGCATGTAAGTTCATTGTTGGTAGGTACATTTTAGGTTTAAAAGGAGTAAAATTGTAAATTTTTTTTCTCCCCTTACTCAATTTCTTTTTGGTGAGTGTTTTAAAAATATTTTAAACCACATGTTAAAAGAATAAGCTCTTTTGTAAAATAATTTTTATGTGCTTACCTGCTCAACTGTATTATCTCACTTAATCATTGCACTAGCCCTGAAAACAGTATTAACCTCAATTCACAGGTGAGGACACAGGCTCAAAGAAATGATGTAACTTTCTTGAGGCCACACAACTTATTGTCAGAATTACGTGTTGGGTCTTGGAATTCTGTCTTCCTGATCTACTTAATCCAATTTTGAATGATTGATTTTTTTTTTTTTTCTTGTCTGTCTAGGGAAGTGGCAATGAGATTTGACTTTAGAGCTGACTTTTTGCTGATGTTCTTAGAATATAAAATCTTGCTGGAGACAAAAGTAGAGTGCTCAGATTTCCCCTTGGTTTGCTTTGGATAGAAGTGGATGGAGAGCGATGGCCCAAGCCTGCTATTCCATGTGAGTCTCCTTATTGATGGGAGATTGAGACATTTCAGTTTTACATGTTGAATGACGTTTCAAACATTTTGAGGCCAAAGATAAATTAAATTTGGATTCTCTTCCAAATAATTGTAACTATTATTATTTTAAAGTGTTTTTATTGATTTAAAAGAGAGAGGAAAAGAGATGGAGAGAAAGAAACATCGCTTGGCTCCCTCCTGCGTGCCCCTTATTGGGGTCAAAGCCAGCAACTCCGGCGTGTACCCTGACCCAGAATCTAACCAGCAACTTTGGTCCATGGGACGACATTCAACCAATTTAGCCACATCGGCCAGAATTATTATTGATAATTAATAAAAAGAGAAAAGTTTTGTTATCACTTTCTACTAATAACATTATATTTTCTTATAACAGGATAGTTTCTGTAGTTTTCCTTCTTATCCTTTAATTTTATTCTCAATCTTGTTGTGACAAGCAGTGGTAGAAATCAGGAAGTATTTTTTCCTAGACAATTAAAAAAAATATTTGGAGTCTTTTGATTATCACCTGCTCAGAGTAGAAGCCTTTTTGTTCATTACTTTGCAATACAGGTGCTCTTTCCCCCCCCACTAACTTTTTAAGCTGTACATATCATTTTCTTGCAATAGGTGACATTTATTGATTATATTGGTGGCAGACACTTTGAGTGTGCATTTCACCCCCATTTTAGAGATTAGGGAATGGAGGATTGGAAGGGTTCATTACCTTGCTGGTGGCACACGGCTGGCAGTAGCAAAGCTGGGGATGCACTCAGTCTGGTTCAGATCCTCTGCTTTTAGTCCCCTTGCTCACTGTAGTGTCAACACTGAAGAAAGTGGGTGTTCCCGGTAGCATTGCAGGGAGCCTACTGAGATGTGAACCTTCTCTAAAAAAGTGGGGTAATTTCTGAGAAATAATAAAGTGGAGTTCATAGTAAATTAATTTTATCTTTCCTTTTCTCAGCTTCTTAAAAATGAGTTATTGCTTCTTTTTCTGTAGAGGCTATTTATTGAATAATGGATTCAAAAGGGTACATGGCGATATAAAACAATTGGGCTTCATGTTAATGGTATATTTAAGCTTTATAGGATAGGGTGAAGTGATTTTAATTACTGGGATTTGGTGCAGGCTTACATCAAACATATCCATTTCCTAATGAGCCCCCAGTGGTATAGCGAGTCCTGTGTTTATTAAATTGTACAGAGAAATTCCTTTGTAAAGTATGACTGACTTCTCTTCCTCTGAGGAAGACAGATTAATAATTTTTTCACTATTAATTAGGTTCCATCTGCTCATCCTGCCTTCCATTTTAAAGGTTATACTTATTACCATATTCTACAAACTAACCCAGCTGTGTAATCGGATATAATTTTTTTTTTTTTTTTTTTAACCAAAGATCCAATCTTGGTTTTATGTAATGTACTTTTGCCACTATATTGGGAGACTAGTGACTCCACTTCCTCCTTCTTCCCTATTTTCTTTGATTCCATTTCATCTCTTCTTGTAATCCCGTCACATGACATAAAGGGCACAACATGAAACTCTCTGGTAGGAGATACGGTGATGAAAGAAGTGGCACACCCACTCAGCCGCCGAAGTCTCCTTTAGGACCAGGCCATGAAAGGAGCGAGGAAAGGCCTGGCTGCCCTCTGTATTGGGAACACTGATTTGTGTTCCATTTTTGCCTGTTCTCCTAATTTCAGGTGGAGTGCAGGAGCTCCCACTGGCTGAGGCCTACAACAGGGCACATCTGTGAGAGGCCGTGTGTGTGTCGGGGGGGGGGGGGGGGGGGGGGGGGGGGGGGGGGGGGGGGGGGGGGGGGGGGGGGGGGGGGGGGGGGGGGGGGGGTGTGGAGAGGGAGGGAGGATTTGGGGGAGGATGAGAAAATGGTTGGAAGGAAGCAGGCTCTGACTTTGTAGCTAAAAATATGAATAAATGAAGTTCCATACCGCAAATTGAGTCAAATTTGATGATAGGGGATTACTGGAACATTTTATTAACTTTTGGGTTTTGTGTTGAAAATTGACTTTGAAAAAAGTTGAGCTGGTGTGTAAGGGTTTGGCCTGTGGATGGTGGTTATTCCAGCAGCTGGCATGGCACCCAGACCCCTTCATGGCCCCTCCACCCTGCCTGCCTTCCTGCTTCCCTGTGCCTCTCAGTACCACCACCAGAGAGCTCTTCTTTTTGCCTCTCTGTGAGCCTGGGGTAGCTTTGGTGACTTACCCAGTCACAACATTATTTGGACCAAGCATGTCAAACTCAGGGCCCGCAGGCTGCATGCTTTGTTTATTTGGCCCGTGTTAGCCTTTGAGTTTGACATGCTTGATTTAGACGAGAACTGTGAATGAGCGCCAGCATCCGTAATCTTTAACAATCCATCTTACTTCCTGAATTGATCTCTGTGTATACTGTCTTCAGTATTCTCATGGATGGTGTTATTTTCAGCACAGATGAAGCCGCTTGTGTCAACGAGGCCAGTAAGCCTAAGCTTACAGTGTGATTTGAAACAAGAGGCCTTTTCCATCCCAGTTTAATTGTTCAAAGGGCCAGTCAGGAGAAGGAATGAGAGGACAGCAGGTATCTTATTTTATCTTACCTCTTCTACTAATCAAAGAACCATTTTATAAGGAGCAGGGATGCTCCAGAAGGCTGAGCGTAATTTTAGTAGCTTCAAACAACAACAACAAAACGGGATTATAAATCACCGAAGGGTTTCAGGTGGAAAGAGGGTGGTAGCTGGGTCAGGAGAGGAGGGAATAGACCTGGGCTGTCCTGGGAGACGTGGGGTGACTGTGTAACAATGGGGTGAGGAGGGCCACTTTCATGCAACATTGAGTCTTTTACTCTGCATTTCTCTTTTGAGTTAGCATTTTCTTTCTGGTTCCGATTCCTTTGCCACTTTAATCCTGGACCTGCGGTTCTCTACCACACTGTCTGCACATTTAGAATCACCTAGCGGGGAGGAAGACAGTCGGGTTTAATTTGAGTCAGGTGAGGCCTGGGTGTTGGTGGGTTTAAAAGCTCCCCGGGTGATTGCAACGTGCAGCCAGCATTGAGCACCTCAGCTGTGGGGACTTAAAATCCTCTGACAAAACTGGGAACCTCGGAGGAGGTTGGATTTTTGAGTCAAGAGCAGTGAGTGCAGTTCCCCAGCGGTAGTCTTGGCTTATCAGCCACATTAGTGAAATCAGGCAGATTGGCTGGAAGTCTCTTCGCTTTCCAGAGAGGGCAGATTCGTTCTTCTGGCGCATAGCCCCAGAATGGCTGGACCCTGAGGGCCCCGTCCTCTGATGGGACGCGCTGCCTCCTGGAAGCGGCGGAGGAATGGACGGATGACAGACAGCGAGGAGTGCACAGAGTGGCCGAACAGCTGTATCTGAAGAGTGCCTTCTCCCATCTGCTCTCAGAGCTGTTTCAAAACGGGCGCTAAGGTACATGCTTGGGCAGCAAGGACTTCCACGGGACTGCTAACTGGGGGCTGAACGGCGGGTACGAGCCACGATTGGTGCAGGTTAGCTTCTCACATCCTCTTTCCTAGTTCTCATTAATGCTTTCTTGGGGCCACTCAGAAAAAGGAGTCCAAACAAGCTTGGTTTTGTCCTGTCTCCACTCTGGCTTATTCACAGAAAGAATGGCAGCGGGCTCCCTGGCTTGCCATTTTGGTGAAAAATGAGGAAGTGTGATGGTGTGGTCACAGCGACAGGCCTCACTCTCCTCCTCAGCTCTGTGCAGCTTCCGCAAGTCCTGTTCACCTACGTTGATGCCTTCGTGTTGAAAGGCCCTATCCCATTTCGGGGGTCCTCCCCTTCTAAAGGGGTCCTGTCCACATGGGCCTCGCTCTGCAGCTTTTGGTAATAGTGTCTGACTGGGGTCTGGTGCCCCCCTAACCGCCATGGATAAGTTTAAAGCCGTCTAAAAGAAATCATGTCATGGATCTGTCTCATTTCCTTTACTGAAGACCAGTTTTCAATAATTTTTAAAGCAGCAGGTTTGGTGCAGTCAGTTTTTCAAAAAAAAGGAATTCATAAAGTATGTAAAGGTTGTCATGTTACACACAACAGTCCAAGAGTTGGCTGCATTTGCCTCCAGTCGATTTCTTGGTTAACTCTGTGTACCAGGTGTTCTGGGAGTTAGTGGAGAGTGAACGTTGGTGGTGTATTTGAAGTCTCCTCAACACAAACTATTAAATGTTGGAAATACATGTGAAAATAGACCTTAATACTGCCGTAAAACGGATGGTACAACAGTAACTGCTTTGAGAACCAGACTAGGATATATTTGGGGCTTTTTACTCATCTGTTCTTAAACTTTGGTTCTTCCCGGGCTAATTTATTAAATAGTCTTTAATTCAGCACCTGCCGTGTGTGAAAGTCCTTGATGTCTCTCAGGTGTCTCCCACTCAAATGCCGATAAAGGCAGAGCGAGTAACACTCTAATGAGCGAGGAAGACGGGGTGCAGTACGAAGACATGGGGTGTGTGGTCAAGTCCAGACCCCACCTCCAGGGGTGCCCGCTGCTCAGCTCTGTGGCGGGGCATGAATATTAATAAGAACTGTGCTGCCTGATGTTACCATATTTTTATGCGAAGCTACTAATCTAGATTTTTTTGGTCAACTCTACACTGACTTTTAAGTCCTGGCTCAAGTTAAAAAAAAAAAAATTCTATGCCAGCCAAGTACAGCAAGTATGCAGGCTGGGGACTGTGGCCTCTGATTTTTGGTAGCTGTCCTCCCTGCTCTTCACCTGCCCTCAACGCAGGGGAACTATTGGAGCTGGGTAGCTTACTTTTAAATACATTCTCAGCACTGAGAGTTGCATGTGAAGTAATTAAACATCCTTGAAACAACAGATGGTGGTAAAACGTGTACAGTGATGGATGCACTTCACACATACACTCCCCTCTTGACCCACCCACACAACTGTTAATTTTTTTTGCATTAAGAACCAAACCGGTTACAAGCGTCTATGATTATTGGTGTGGAAAATGCTCATAAATATGGGCACATAAACTATCCAAATGACTATCTAAATGAGTTTTGGTCCCATTATTTCTCAAAACAATTTCTGAAAGCAGTTGTGGTTGCAGTGAGCTTGCTCCATCCTTAGGGCGCTAGAACAAGTGAGATCTTGCCTGCGTGTGCACACCATTTACTTTTAAGATAAAATCACGCCGGTCACTAGAGAAATCGCAGATCACTGACATTTGACCCTGAACTCTAAATTATTCTCCCTCTGGACCGAACTTAGTTGGAAGCATTTCAAGAATGTACTTCTCCCTAAGGTTGTGATTTGGAGGGTAGGGTTTAGGACAGAGGAAGGAACTACCACCGCAAGAGAGGAGCTGAATTAGGTCTGTCTTCCTGAGCATTTTTATAAAGTCCTTGGCAGCCTTTCTTAGTCATGTACATTTCTCCTCTATCCTGCTTGGGTAGGAGGCATTCTTGCTGTACAGATGAGGAAACCAAGGTAGAGAAGCCTGACATTTGCCCAAGATCACCATCTCTGAGGAGAGCGAAAGTTAACATTCCTCAAGGCGTGTCTGTGCCACTGGGTTTGGGAGCGCCTCCCGTTGGAGCTGACTCACAGGGAGGTGTGGAACCTGGAGTGTGCAGAGCTGTGAGCAGGGCCAGGGCGTGGAGAAAGAACGGAGGTGCTTCCTGGTCCTGTGTCAATACTGTGTCGGTCATATGTTTACGTTAAGACAGGAACATAGCAATTCATTGTCAAGAGAAGGCAGGAGCAGCGAGGGCATTCCTTTCCTGGCAGGGTTTAGAGGGACACATTTTTGACTTGGGGCTGGAAGCAAGAGCCCAATCCCTTCGGTTTACTTAGCCAGGGGAGAAGCTCAAGCCAGCGGATGGCTCTGTGCCCAAGACAATGGCTTTCCCAGGAGAAAGCCCTCACCTTTGGGAAACAAACGGTTAAAGGAGGGTCTCTTCTAGCCTTTGTTTGTAAGTGATGATGGTAAATGAACACAGATCCAGGCAAATCGCCTCATTCATTTCAAGTCCCACTTGGGAGATGTTCCACTTACTAGCTTTGTACTTTGTGGGAGAAACTCCATGTAGTTCAACTTCATTCCACAGTCTTTAAATATTTACTATGAAAAAGGGGAGAGTATTTTTCCTCTCGACCGATGTACGATGTACACGTGTGCCAGCCTGTCTGTCTATAATTAGATTCCTCTTTCTGGAGGTTGCTTAACTCACTTGGATACCAGCAGGGCCCTTGCTTATACGTGCGTCCCCCCAACCACCACCACCACCACCACCACCACCACCAATTTGTTTTATGTTATTCAATCATTTTGCTTTTACAGTCTGAATAGAAGAGAGTCTGGGAGTTAAATGGCTGACTCAGGTTCTTTAAGCAGTTTTGGCCTTAGTCTATGAGAAAGTTAAATCTGTTGTTTATATTTAGCATTTGAGGCTCTCTGTCGACTTAAGGCCTTTGTCCTGCTCCTCTTTTTGAAGCATAATTCAGTTGGCTTAAAATGCCTAAAACTGTGGCCACCTGCATAATTTCTGTTTGAGTTTGCTCTCTTGGCCCCTAAGTGGCAGCCTCCTGAAGTGGCTAGTCCGCAGGCTAGCTCACACTGCCACGCACCTGGCAGCGGCATGGGGAAAGTGTCACTAATGCCAGTGCCGGGGAACGTTGGCGATCTTTGTTAGAGTAAGATGAGGACCCTCGGTGCCTTTTACCGACGCAGGCGTTGTGTGCATGCTTTCCGCGATGCGTTGCAGCCAGAGCACCTGTTCAGCAAGAGGAATTAGCTAAATTACTAGACGTAATTTATGTTTGTGCAAAACATAGAACATTTGTTTTTCTCTCCTTGTGGTTAATGCTCAGCTTGGTAATTTGAATGAGTCTTTCGCCCTCTTTCCCCGTCTCTCTGTATGTTCTATTACACACATTTCCCCCGTTAGCCTTTGTCTCCTGGGCACCAACAGTTGCTAAATGTTTCTGATGGAGGGTAATATATTTAAGAAACAATTTCCGTTTGAGATACTACCTGGCTCCTTTCTACAACCCAGGCAATGAAATGCAGATATGATACAGTTATCTTCCCCAAGTTGAGTCGTTATAAAGTGTATGCACGTAATATATAGTTTTTAATAATCTCTCTGCTATAGAGCATAAACTGGTCTGCGAACAAGAACGGCCTGATGAAACTCGCTCCCCTGTAAACATGGCTTGAGCGGAATCAGCCAATTTCAAGGCAGATTAGTGTCAGTGCAAGAGAGACCAGGATAAATAGGCGACGAATCTCACTTGAAGAAAAGAAAAATCGTGAAGATCTTCCAGGACATAAGGATGTAATTGGAGGGGAAAGAGGGGGGGCCTGGAATGGGCCTCCTCGTTCTGTATTCTGACTGTGGAGCAATATGCCCACATGCCTGGTGGCTGCCTCTGTTGTTGTTGTTAACAAGAATAAAATCTGGTGGTTTTGAAGACTAATTCCAACTATGGAAGCAGCAAGTAGAATTAGAACACTCTTCCCAGACAGGGGTTGGGTTTGTGTGACTAATTCCTTGCCAACCCATATTTTTTTATTTTTATTTTATTTTTTAAAATATATTTTATTGACTTTTTACAGAGAAGAAGGGAGAGAGACAGTTAGAAACATCGATGAGAGAGAAACATCGATCAGCTGCCCCCTACACACTCCCCACTGGGGATGTGCCTGCAACCAAGGTACATGCCCTTGACCGGAATCGAACCTGAGACCTTTCAGCCCACAGGCCCACGCTGTATCCACTGAGCCAAACCGGTTAGGGCCAACCCATGTTTTTTAAATGATTCATTGCTTGAGCCAAGGCAGAAGGACATTGCAAGTTTTTAGCTTCATCCTTGCAAATGGTAAGTTCTGTGGTGCTCCCGACTCATCTGGCCTGGGTTGCTTTATCTTGTGCCTGTTGGTGTGCAGCCTGATGCGTGCCACCACAGGGCCTGCAGGCACTCGGTGACTGTACTGTGCGTCCAGCTGTCTCCTGAGCATCTCCTGCCGTCTGGTTGTTCGCCTAGGTGTTAGAGAGTGGCAACCCCAGAAGAGAGTAGTAATCTTTCTGTCTTAAAATTGTAGGTGGCAAAGACAAGGAGAAAAACTGATGACCTTGTCTTAATCATGTAGATATAGTCCTATAAATATAGAATGTAATTACTGTGATAGACACAGTTTCCAGGGCAAATGCTCGATTTTCTTGCCTCTTAAACATCTTACATGTGATTTCTGCCACTTTTCCTCCCTTCTCTCCTCTCCCCTTTCCCCCCCAGCATACAAGTAGGTCAAGAAGTCTTCTGAGAGTCCTGAAATAACTTTCAGGTTTCTTTGGAGGCCAGGAGGCTTCCATTTTTACGACTCCTCTGATTTTCCATGGATAGGAGGAGGAGTGAGGACGTGCAGAATAAAAGAAGTGCATGGTGTGGCTGTCATCAAACGTTTTTCTGTTGCGTACATGTTAATCATTTAAGTGTTTCCTGAATGCTGTTATGATATCGCTTAGAAAACGAGCCTAATGCCCTCGCATTTCCCCCTGCCTTCTACATTTTGCAAAGATTCAAGTGAAAATAAATGTGATCTCTAAGGGATCTGGCTTGTCCATTCCGTCTGCATTGACACACAGGTCTGGGAAGGTTCTGGAAGAAATGATGCACTTAATCCTATTTCCATGTAAGATGACTGATGCGTAGTTATATCTGAAAGGCAGTTAACTCTTATGATTATTTTTCTAGAAATAGAGACTCTGTGGTAATTTTTTTGGAAATGTGCTGTTACGCTTAATTTCTGTCTCTTCATTTTTTAACCTAAATTCTTCCCTGGAAATAGTTGATTTCTGAAGGAATGTTGTTGGCTTCCCCTCTGAACTGAGAGGCTTCGCTTCACGGAGGAGATGTGTTCTTGTAAGATTGGTGCCGGCTGGGTTCCTGGAAATACTGAGGGGACCACTATGTAAGGTGTACGACCGTCTAACCACTAAGCTGTACACCTGAAACCAATACATAATAAACTTAAAAGAAGAAAAGATTGGTGCATTTCTCTAAGTACAGGGCCATCGGAGCCATTATCCCATTGGCTTATATCGTAAAATTTAAAACCACGTTTAAACCACTCCCTGCATTTAAAATGTATACCTTAATGGATTATAATTATTTGGGGGAGAGGGCTTATAAAAATAGTCATCAAATAAAAGCACCCCGGGAATGCCTGGAGTGCAGATGCATGGGCAGAACAGTGTGTCCATTTTTACATTCAATTCATAGTTCTAAGTCCTTTCTCAATCTCATGCTTTTAGCGGTTCTTTCTAAAGTGTACCTACAAGGTCTGTTGCACTTGTTTATTCAATAGCTCTGATTAGGTCTGGAAATGTATTTGTTTACCATCTTTTGTTTAGTTCTTCATAGGAAAGGCTAGCTTACTTTTCCTGATTTCTAGGTGTGAAGTGCCTCTAACAGTCACTCCTGTGAGCCATTATTTCCGTAATTGCCCATCTTTATGTAGTGAGTTTTATTTTGGCAGACTCTATCCTTAATTGAGCATGCTTGAATAAAAGATAAATACCTGAATGTGAACAATTCCATGCGTCAGCCGGAGAGTTCAGCAACAAGGGAAAGTATTAGCCACCGGCCAGGGTATGTTTACAAGTGGTTAAAGCTTTGGCCTGTGGAGCACAGGGGTCTTGGGTTCGATTCCCGGTCAAGGGCACATACCTGAGTTGCAAGTTTGGTCCCTGGCCCCGGTTAGGGTGTGTGCCGGAAGCAAGTTGTGTCTCTCTCACATCAATGTTTCTCTCTCTCTATCTCTCTCTCTCTCTCTCTCCCCCCTGGTTCCTCCCCTTCCGTTCTCTCTAAATATCAATGGAAAAAAATATCCCCAGGAGAGTTAGATTAAAACAGAAAAAAAAACAAAACATAATATTTTTATGTCCTGTGGCATGGAAAGTCCCTTTTTAAGAATTGCACCTACTGCAGCATGCGTGTGATGGGAACTTTGGTGTCAGTGTGATTTTTCTGTCTGTGTGATTGGCCTGACACAGTGGTCTTCATTTCAGCAGTTTCACTTACTGTACTAGTCAAAGCATTACACATACCAGTGAACTAAACTGTCCTCAAAATATAATTTATTTTCTACCATATAATATTTCTCAGTGATTTATTACTATCCAGGTGTTGTTGTTGTTTTTTTAATTTAATACATTTTATTGATTTTTTTTTTTTTTTTTTTTAGAGAGGAAAGGAGAGGGACAGAGAGTCAGAAACATCAATGAGAGAGAAACATTGATCAGCTGCCTCCTGCACACCTCCTACTGGGGATGTGCCCGCAACCAAGGTACATGCCCTTGACCAGAATCTAACCTGTGACCCTTCAGTCCGCAGGCTCTATCCACCGAGCCAAACTGGCCAGGGCACTATCCAGATGTTTTTATGTAACTTCTAACCACAATTCTGAGACATTTAGTGCTAATTTCTGCTATGGCACTGTCTAAACTTCTCCCATGGAAAGAACATGAACTTTTTTTATATTTGGGGATTGACTTGATTTTTAAAGGATTTGCTAACTATGTAGGACCTCCCTCCCTCTCTCCCTCCTTCCCTCCCTCCTTCCCTCCCTCTCTCTCTCCCTCCCTCCCTCCCTCTTTCTCTCCCTCTCTACCTTTCTCCCTTTCTCCCTCTCTCTGGCTTTGTAGTTACTTTCATCTGTCTTGGATCTTGGATGTAGTGTCTGACCTAGTGTCATTGTTTGATTCATCTCATGTCTGTTATGGAAACTGTTTATTTGCAATTTTCATGCACATGAAAAGAATGCCATTCACAGATTTTCTATTTCTACATGTGGTCTAATATCATTTGGAATGTATCAGTACCCTAACTTGGTGACTGAAATACCATTCTCCCTTGGAAGAAACTATCTTTTCAGATCCCAAAACTGTTTTTCCAAGTTGCCATGAACTTGCTGTTGCTGCTATTAGAAATGGCAAAAACTGAGGGTCTAAGGGAAACCTTTTTTGGTGCTTTGTGTGGTGAGAGAGGAAATGAGCCAGCTGCTTGGGTACCAGTAAGAGGATCTTTGGCTTTCATATTTTACAGAAGTTAACTTAGAATTTCCATTCAGTAGGTCTTATAAATGGGAAACAGGAAATTGTACCCACTGCCTGTTGCCATGGATATTACTTTTTTAAATCCTATCTGTTGGCAGATGACTTTTCCTTCTGACCAGGGAATATACTGTATCTGATGAGCCTTTTTTGTTCCGAGAGTAGAATGCTGGAAGTCTTGCTACTGTCATGACCACTCGGACCACCTTCTCACCATTACCACTGCTTCTGGTCTTGCATCAGGATAACTGCGGCCTGCAGTGTGTCAGAGTCCTTACATTTTCTCTCTGGAACTCATAGTAGTCTATGTTCACTCATTCCACAAATATTTATTGAATAGCTACTATGTACTCGGAAATTCACACAAGATCCCAGAGCGAGCAAGCAAGAACATTGATGTGAAAATTGATAGCAAGTTGCTCTCAGCAATAACTATTAGAAACTGCTGTCAGTTGGGAAGGAAAACAAATCAGACATTGATTGTGCCCATTAGATTTCTTAATGGTTGAGTTTTATACCAAGAAAAGAGAGAGAGGCAATGTTTATAAGGTGATGACTCAAATAATATTTGAAGTAGCCATTTCCAGTTTTGCATTTAAAAATTATTGCTGCTTCAATAATAAATTTAGGGGCTGCATCAATGCCTGGGAGTGTGTTGCAGCCAGCTGCCTGGACCGTGCCTCCGCTGTGCTTCTTGTCCTAATAGGACTGGGTTGTGGACAGCGAGTTTTGCTAAGAGGACATCAAAAAAGGGCTCATCTTCAGGGAGCCAGGCTCCTAGTGTTCAGGGGCCTTTGGTTTAGATGAATATGGCGACTGCTGGATTCTAGTCACCTTGAAAGTTTGAGGTTACTGCAGAGGATAATTCCAGCAGTGTTGTTGTTGGCTTTCGGTCCAATTCATTGGTCTCTTAGGGACAGAGCACTGTTTTGTGAACTTCCTAAGGGGATTCTGATTGGCTCTGTGGGAGAAATTTTGATAATCCCAGAGCATCCTGGACCTCTTAGTATTCCCAGATATCTCATTGGAACCTTTGGGAGTGTTTGCATGTGGCCTTTCCCTAGAGCTGTGTGAGCCTCATGGACACTGAGGCTGCCTAGGTGCATTGCATGGTGGACTCTCTTCTGGAGCTGCAAGTAGGAATGGGGCCCTCATCTCTGCTCAGAGGTGTAGATTCCGTGTGCTGGTCAGTGGTCATCAGATGATGGACCTGTATTTCACCCAGAGTTATCCTATCTGGCGTTCTATAGGTGTCTTCCAGAGAAATAAATAAACACTATTTATTACTGCCTCATTTACCTTCAAATAAAAGACTTTATGCATTCTTCTTGGCTGAGAGCAGTCTTCTTCTAAATCAATTACTTGTTGGAAGTAAGCAGTATTCATGTCTCTTGTCTAAGGTATAAACTGATTTTCCATGACAGTGCTGATGTCCTTTAGATAGGCCATTTCTCTCTCTTAATGTCCATGCAGCTTTTGCTCTGTGGCTGTCGTGTGACCCATGCTGGCCTTCACAGGTGGGTCTAGTTCTACAGACTGCCCTCTCTGTTGTTACCAAGCAACAAGCATGTCCATGAAAACACTCATTCACTGGAAAGATGTCTGAAGAAGCAAGTTCACATTAAAGAGTGAGGAAATTATACCCCCCATTTCCCCATTGCCTTGCCAATGCCTGGTAGATAAATACCGCACAATTAATACTTTTATATCCAAATTGTTAGTTCCATTAAAACCTGATATTTCCTTTTGTTTTCTTTTTTAAGTACTTTAATCTGAACCACAGTTTTTAGCCAAATGAATGATCCCTACTTCATTTGGAGCTTTAAACTTAGCCAAATTTATGTGGACAGTTTCTTAGGCCTGCTATATTTTTGTGGGGTGAGGGTCACTCTTAGGACAAAGAGTACTGGTTCATATTAAACCAGCTTCTTACTTTTTCTCAGAAAATACTTAGTTATGAGACTCTCGGATCTTTACCTCAGTTTTACAGGATTAAAATTCTTTATCCTGGCTCTTTATTGCTACTTCATATATATAAATGTTATACATGGGACCTTGTTTTTGAACTTTAGAAGATGCCCTGTTGTTTCTCTGTAGGAGGGAATTAAAGTGTTTGATCAGGGGAACTTAGGACTCCTGTTGTTATAACCTTTCTAGCCATAAAGGAATCCTCCTAACTAGATTATAGTTATTTACAGCTGTTTCCTTGAAAAGCTAATCTTCTATTCATCTGTTGTTTGAGAAGGAATGTGGAATTTATTGACATCGATCTGGCCAGAGAGTAGAGAGGAGAGGAACAGAAAGAAAAGGAGAATGAGTTCCATTTATTTTTAGTCTTATATTTTTGGTGTAAGATCTTCATATATTCCTTAGAAATTATACTAAATCACTCATTTTATGGGCCTGGATGATAATAAAAATCACATCGAAAATTAGCACAAAGGAATGTCATTGGAAAATAATGCAAGAGTCCCTTCTTTGTCCCCAAGTACTAAACTCAGGCCTGTGGCAGATTTCACTGGGAAATTATTTCTGATTGCTTAGATTCACCAACACCAAAACATGTTGGCTTAGCTTCCTAAACTAGCAGAATATATGTAATTGACAGGTTTTTAAGTTTTCAAAAGGCCCATATTCGTTCACTAAACACTTATTACATCATTTATTATTTGCAATATTCTGTTCATATATGCTAATGTGAACAAAGCATAATCCCAGGCCCAGAGGAACTTAAATTCTTATGAAGATATATTGAAGGATTCATAAGCACAAGAATTTAAAATAACTGTTCCATCCACCAATGTTGATCACATCCCCGCTCTATGCCAAGCTGGTGCTAACTGAGTGGTAAATGCCTTAGCACACCACACACAACTAATTAAAAAGTGAAAACTGACTTTATTATTGTATCACCCTATTAGAGCGACTATCATTTTATCTTTGTAAAAGTCTCCAGTCTTTTTCACACTCATCTTCCACTTACATATGATTAACTTAAACTCTTGTACTTTGAGTGAGCCTTTTGTCTCCTGGGGTTTGTCTTCCAGATGTGTGCAGAAACCAGTTTCTTTTCTCCATGTCTTTGGAGAGAGGGGACCTAGGTGCTTTCTCTCTCCGATTCTCTTGTACTTGTTTGCCTTGACCCCAGTTGATGTCGGCCACCTGAGGAGACTCTACCACGTGCAGCCAGCGTCCTCTTCTGAACATGGAGCAGAGCGGTTTGGGCTGCTAACATGACATAGGGGCTGTGGTGCTCCTGAGGCCCAGGGACAGCGAGCTTGTCTCTTTAAGATAGAGAAGGATCTGCTTCCCCTGCAGTGGGACCTGGACTCTGTCCCCTGTTCCCATTTACTCAGGAAGGCAGGCAGCTGTACAAGTGGAACTTGAGTCTAAATCACAGGGTGTTATAACATATGAAACTTGAATGTGGCAACTGTTAGTGTCTGTACTAGTGACTGTCTGGGAAATTCTATCCCAGCCCCGGGCCTGGGGGTGGAGGCTCCCGCCTGCAGCACTGGGTCACCAGTGTGGATGGCATTGGGATGGATTTTAAACACTTTTCATTGGAACTGAATGGGGCCTACAGTTTAATTAGATAGTCAAGGTGCTCTTGCCTAGTGGAACTTTTTACTCTTATTGGCCTTTTCCATCCCTGTGTCTCTGTTGATCTTTGTTGTTTCTTCATATGTCTCAGGGGCAAAGGACCATGATAATGAATAATCTCTCCGGATCGTTTCCCAGGGGGATGAAACTTGAGCAAGCGGGGAAAGAAATAGACTAAATTATTTCTAAAGTCTCTCTCAGTTCTGTGTCTATGAAACGGTGACCTTGTATTAGTTTGCTCCAAGGTGAAAACTATGACATTTCTGGGTGTGATTAATGGGATTTTGGCAGATGAGCATGTGGAGGAGGAAGGGGCTGGATCTGGGTTACATGGGCCGGCTGGCTAGGAATTGGTGCAACTTTGACTAGATCTTGCTGCAACTGCACGATGGAATATTTTGTACACGCACTCATGTACGCACCCATTTAAACATTTCTGGTTCCAAGTCATTTTCCAGATTCACCCCAAGCACTGATTTACAGTAAACATTATTCTCAATGTGCTGGCTCAGTGCTGAGATCAGGAAATTCCCTAAGCGGACTTTTTCTGAACATTCTGACTTTAAGATCAGATATTTCTACTATTTGAAAGGCAACAAATTGACCAAACCAGCCAAACTTTTTGTGTGGACACAGCTAATGGAGTGGTACAACATAATGTGAGTGTGTGCTTATTTTTCATTATTTCCTTTTTTTCCTGATTCCTCCCCCCGCCCCCCCAGAATGAGTTTTTTCCTCCCTTTTTGCTTTGCATTTACCCACATTTATCATCATTTCAGATAACCAGAAAGGGACGATCCTTGCAATGGACAATAAATAGCAGAAGAAAATGGGTATATTAAGGTATACACTCTGTTCTTAATGCAGATTTCCCTAACTTTTAAATATGAACACAGAGATTGGTGTACTATCAGAATTGTCTGTAAATGGAACATTCTGCATAGTGTTTATGAGTTCTTGGCAGAGATGGAATTTTAGAATTAAGTATCCTCAATTGCAGTGGCAGTCGGTAACTTACGAGCTCTTTACATTGCAGTTTGTGTGAAGTTGTATGGATTCGTCATGTATGTTCAGTGGTGTGATTATGGTCCTCTAACAAACCTTTCTGAGGGGTTGAATTACTGTTCAAGTCCTCATCAAAGGCATATAAAAATCAGCTTCAAAAGATCCAGGAAATGCTAAGGACGACTGTAAACCGTTAAGAGATTTATGGATAAGGACTTTTATGATAAATATTCAGAGTTGTGGTTAGTTAAACATTCCACCTCTTTCTTAGAGAGTTGAAATACTGTAAACAACTGGGGAGAGCTGGATTGACTAGTAAGTGAAATTGCCGACTGACCCAGGTCAGAAGTGCAGCTCAGGCTGAGTAAGTGTTGCTGGCAGGGAATCAAGGGCGCCGCCTGTTTGGTGGAGGAAAACATTTTAACTGAACGATGAATGCGTTCTCCAGGTTTTGAACTAACATTACCAAATCATAGTGCTGATTTTGGTAAGAGGCAGAAGCAGCACTGCGGCACTATGAACTGTGGCTTTAAGGTTTTCCCTATTCTGCATAGAATGACTTTATTAATGATTTAATGCAGCTATAGAATTCTTGGGACTTTGTTGGGCAGGTTGGAAGAGGATACAGTGGCATGAAGACAATGCCTCAGCTGCTGACTTGAGTTAACTCCTGGTTCAGCCACTAGTTATGTCACTGTGGGCAATAACGATGATGATGATAACAGCTACGGTTTTTCACTATTCCTGTGCGAGGCTCTTTGCATACATTTTGTCTAATTCTCAGCCCTGGAAAGCTGTGCCTTGCTCATTGTCGCACAGTTGGTTGATGGAGGAGCCAGAATTCCCACTCCAGCTGTGCTTGTCTCTAAAATCCATGTTCTTTCTCCCGTGTAGAGCTTTTTTTTTTGCACTACAGTGTCCACATATACAAATGTGGGCAACGCGAATACTTCTAGAGTTGCTGGGGAGCATGAGGAGGTTATGTAGAGTTCGTGGCCTCCGTGGGCATGGGAGCCACAGTGTGATTTGCATAGTCCCCAGCACCTTGGTCTTCATGGTCCCTTTCCTCCATTAAGAAAGAAATATTGAAAATTCTACTTTACGATTCTGTTGGTAGAAAGATGAATATAATCAAGGCTGGACTGTATTTGTTTTTACTTTATTAAGAAAATGAAAACATGGTGCAGGCCCTAGGCATTGGGCCGACTGTTCCCAGTTATAAGTCAGCCCATATCATCCCGTACTCCACGGTCAGTTCCAGGCCAGCGTGTCATATTGCTCCGATGTCCTCTCACTGAAATAACGAATTCTGCTCGGCAAGTGTATATGGATGTGAGTGTGTGTATTTGTGGAGAACAAAACGCTGTCATTACTGGCACTAGCTGGACAGATGTTCTCCTTGATAGGTGCTTTGGGGGTGGCTCTTGACCGATTAGTCTGGATTATGTGACTTAGCATTTATTTTTTCTGGTATTTGACATATCTTAGAACTTTGGGACCACTCCTGCTCAGACTGAAAGCTATTTATAGAAGAGTCTGGAATAGTTTTCACTTTTTTTTTTTTTTTTTTTTAAATCGTCTCCTGATTAGAGCTGGCAGCTGGTTTTGGACCCAGGTGGCCCCTCCTGCTTTTCTCTGGCCTGGAAGCTGGTGGATAGGGCAGCTCCTTCTTGCCTCCTGCCCCTCAAATCCACAACCAAAAACTGATTACCATCAGCATTTCTCAACTCTCGGAACGAAACTGGTGGTTACTTCAGACTTCACGGACTTGCGCCCGATCTACATGCCCAGCCAGTTTGATCGGCGCATAACTGGTTTAATGGCTTGGTGTTTTGGCTGGCTTAGGCCGCGAATTCTCTAGCAGAGATACTGCAGAACATGGGCTCAGCACCTAAGCACTCAGTCAATGCTTGTTGACAGAACGAAGGAATGAGTGGCTGGCAGAAAACCAGTCAGTTACGTCAAGGGTGCCAGTCTGATTGTGTTCAGACTCCATGAAAAATTCTGCTGTTCTGGAGGGGCCCCTATTCTCCCCTCCAAAGTTTACAACTTGAGAGAAGCTTTCCACCACTGTGTGAGGACCAAGGGCGTGTCCTTTGATCAGTTAAGGGGGGGAAAATACCAACTGTCAGGCATAACCTAAGGTTCCAGGAAGGCTTCCACAGCCATGTCTGAACCCCAGGCACCGAAAAGGTTGGATCCCCCCTGCGGATGGCAGACAATATGCTTGCTGATGCAGCCAGTGATGTAATTAAACTTTTGACCACATGCATGACTTTAAGCAAAAAAGTGGCTAAAGCTCTGTGTCTAACGTGATTGAAAGGTGGCATCCGCTGCCGAAGCTCCCCAGGCTAATCTCCCCTTTCAGAGTTCACTAGAAGCAGCCCTTCTGGGGGTCCGGGGTTTACAATAAGACCCTTTTATACTTAAAATGTCAGCAAAACACTAAGACGAGCTCTTCCCGATACACGGAGGGGTGAGCCTGCCCATTCTTTCCTCTTGACATTTGGTCTAATTCTGTCTCTGATAAGTGGGTGTTGGATGTAATCCAGCTGGGGCGAGGCGTCCTGAGGTCTCCCCATTTCTGTGTGCCCTTTGGATCTAACCCTTATCGCCAGACATTCGCTGGGTTTTCTGTATCAGAAAAGGGCACATGGCTCTTCTTTATTTTCTGGCCGGAGTAATATCTGATATTTAGATTTCCTAGGAACTCGGAAATGTTGTTCATAGACACAACAGCCCGGCCGAGAAACTGACTTCATCTGGGAATGGCAAGTTTCCCGTTTTCCCAGGCTCCTTTCTCAGCAAGGTTTGGGTTTTATGTTCACAGTCAGCGTGTTGCAGAGTGGCCAGGTGGCCAGAGTGCCTCTGAAACCCCCCGGGGCCAGAGGAAATCTGGGTTGGCATTTATGGTCGTCATTTTGCAGGTGAAAGGTACTCTGCTTTACATTTCACAGTGTCTGATCGGCTGCCAGCCAAGGATGAAAACCTGGGAGAGTTGGCCCCTAGATTGTTTTGAACCCCAAGTGAAATATATATATACTTACTATTGAGGTGAGATTTTCTGAGTCAGGCTTAGACAGGTGGTAGGTTGAAACAGGTTTCTGTTGGGGACCAGAGACAGGCCCTGGAATGTTAACCTTGGGAGTTTGTGTGTGTGAGGCCCTGGAATGTTAACCTTGGGAGTTTGTGTGTGTGAGGATGATGGATTGGAGAAAGGGTTTCATCGTACTTTGGTGCTGTATAATCTCAGCGGTTCGCCTGAGGTTCTAAAGGAAGGTTTAATATTTTGAGAGTTAAATAACATTTAACAGCTTTAAAAGAGCCTTTATAGACAACTGTTATTGTGCTTTCCTCTCACACAAGTCTACTCCAACTCGCTGGGTAAACAGTGTTAATTGATAAAGATATCTGTATCTATATCTCATGCGCAAACTTTTGAAAGGAAAATATCTGCATTAGTCTCCTGTAAGACAATTGAGAGAAATGTCAGCATAGTCCCTGATTTTTAATGTAATTCTTTTGTACTTGGCATGATTCAAAATTGATTTTATGAATAAGCCTGCAGATTAACCTTTCTGTAACAGGCTGGAAAAATGATCACTTGAAAACATGGTGCCCCCTAATAGCATTCTCTGTAGCAATCGGAGATAATCTGCTTGTGTGCAGTCACATTATTAGCTCATTTCCTTAAGCCGTTTCCTAAACTTGTTATCTGATTGCCAGGATGGTCCCAGTTATTGGATTGGGGGTTAGTTCTTTTACTGGATGTAACTTTTCTCATTGAAAAAGAATAGGAAGCCCGAGGTGGAAAAGGACATGCTCTTAGGACACTGTAGTCAGGGTTGGAGACTAGGAAACATCCATTGAAAGCAGCCCATTTTGTAGCGCGCCTTTGGAGAGCTAGTCTAGCTGTTTCACTTGGAGGTCGGAGCTGTCATCGCCTCAGGGTAGGTATCCTTGGGTGAGTGTTCAACATGACCGTGTCAGTTACTGCTGCCCAGGTATTTCCTCCGTAAGGAAATGAGACAGTTTGCAGAAAAGACCGAAATAAAATAAATAAATCCTGCCTTTTTTATTGTCTTTGAGTTCTCCATGAAAACTGTTATTTCTGGGGACTGCTGAATATATTTGTTATTGGCAAATGCTGACATTCTTAACTAAATGACTTTGGAAACGGGTGGAAGTAGGTCACACTAAATAGTTCGGATCCTAGACCCTGTGCCTTTTTTTTTTTTAAATCTTTCTCCCTGATGTCTTGAATTTTTATTGAAACCTCTCCTTTCTTTGGTCCAGTTTGCCTAGGGGGCTGTAAAGTCCTTGGGAGTAGGGGCCATGTGCTGTTTGACTTGTTTTCATTGTGAAAATATTAGTAGAAATATTAAAAGTATCTCTAACGTTTTATGAACTCATTGGAACAGAAAGAAGTCTACGTGTGTTCAAAAGTTTCTGAGGGAACAGTTTTTCCCTCCAGAAAACATAGTCTGTAGGTAGGAGACCACAAGACAAGGCAGATGTTTGGGAGGAGGTATCTACTTAGCTTTCTAGGTTTTAAACGCAGCTGAATGTTCTTAAATTTTTAACTAAGGTCAATCTGTTTATAAAATATGATTTTTTTTCTTGATTATTCCAAGATCACTTCCTGCCCTTAGGGCTGGGGGAGACTTTCTTACAGATTAAGTGCAGTTTTTTGCCTCTCAGATCTTTTTGATTAACCACTTGTTATATTTATTCCTCCAGACCAGGATCAAAGAAAAACTCCCGTTTTTATTCGTTCGTACATTCGAAGAGTTAATGTGAAAGGACATCATGTGTTGTAAGGAAATGATTTTTCATGTTTGCATTAGCAAAGAAGAGCAAGTGCCCTCTGCTGCGGCTCTTTACCAGATTACACAGGGATGTCCTTCAACATCTTTGGTGATGATGGGCATAAATCAAATGGAGAACAGCGGTATGTAGTGAATTTAGCACAACTGCATTTTTTAATATGTAAGTAGGCTTAGGTTTTTATCTCCCGTAACTTAAGCCCCTTCAAGATCAAACTCAAGCAAGCATTCACATCCACAATTGAATCTCGCCAGCCTTTTTCTTTAAGTTAACATTAGTTCAAACTCTCCCCACTGCTTCTGTCAATAGATCTTTTAAAGGCAGGCATTAGGGTTAAATTTGCCTTCGTCTCCCCCCATCCCTTTCCCCTCCTCCCACAGCTTCAGGCCCAAGGGCTTCTTTTAATAGGCATTAGTTAAGGCCCAGAATTGAGTAGACATTTGTGAAGGAGACTTGAAGTTTGGAACAGAATTGGCCTTTATAGTTTTTCTATGGAGGGAAAAAAATCTTCTTATGAGAATAAAGGCTGCCTGCTAATCTGCTACCATCTGGAGAATGGAGAAGCCAGAGGTTGTTGGCACCAGGTCACATCCTTTAGGTAAACTGTCAAATTCTTTTCATATTAATGGCATATTGAGCTTAATCTAAAGGGGTTTGGTATCGGTCAAAGCTTATTTATTGATTTTTTTTTTTTTTTGCAAGGGAGGGGTCTTAGTCTTGTTACAATAGGAGAAAGACACTTAGTATCTCAAAGAGGTTTTGATTTACTAAGGGCTTTTCTTCATGCTACATGCCATGATGGTTGAAGCCATGAGTCAAAGTCCTCTGAGTTCTTCCAAGCAACTCTTTGCCACCTGACCTTATTGAAGGAAGTTTAAATACATTCTTAAATTCACTAAAAAGGCCTGTTGATAACTATCACATTTACCCCTACACTTAAAGCAAGAGTGAGCATAGCTTAAGATTCTGTTTGTCTTACAGATGATTTTGCACATGTGCATGGGAGTATAAATACAGATGTGCATTTTTGTGCTTCAGGGTATAATAGAACAGCTCAAATCACCCCATGTTATGAGGCTGCTGCTGTCCGAATGGTAAAGAATAACCCCCCTTACTTTTTTACTATGGAACCTTTAGCCTCCTGTGAATAGATTGTGAATGTCTTGACAGCTCCATTGAAAACGGAAGCTTATTCCCCAAACTGGTACCAATTGATTTTGTTCATTCTAAAACTGTTCTGCTCTCCCCTCTTATAAATAAAAATAGACCCACACACTCACTTTCAGGCCTTTTCATAGGTAAAGGCTGAACTCTCTAAACCTCAGCGTGGAAGCCCAGATAACCGTGTTATTCCCGGCGATAGACATCTATAGTACAAACTGGAAAAAGTGGTGCATAAAAGCCACCGTTGTATTATATATTGTCCTATAGAATATTTTGGCACAGACAGGTCTAACATTCCATAAAAATGTTTGTTGAACAAATAAGTAAGAGAATGACTACAAACACTCTTTTTACCTGGACCATGAAGAAATAAAAACCTAACCATCTCAGCAGGGACAATTACGTAAAGAACAAGCTCTGAGATTTCCAGCTTTTGGAAATTCTTCTTAAATGTTGAAGTGAGAGTACGTGTCCCTGGGGCCTGTGTGCTGCTGGCACTGCTTAACGCCCTGGCTTCATATGTAAACCAGCAAATGAAAACCAGGCCAAGTGACCCCAAGGAGATGAATCGTGTTTGTTCTGTCCATTACATTTCTCTGCTCACGCCTAGGTGCCTTGCCGTCTCTGTCCCCAGTGTTGGAAGTTGAGGGCTGGGAAGAGTCATGCGATTGAGGTCCCAGAAGGAAGCCAAGTTCAGCCCGCACTCGTGAACTCACTGAGACGAAGGGCAGACAGAGTGAGCGAAAGACACTCAAGTATGACATTGGTGCCAGGAGCGGGGAGACCCACCGGCCTCCCCACACAGGTTTCTCTCTGGCTTTCTCACTGGCTGCCTGGGCCAGTTTTCCTTAAAGTAAGTGTCCCCAGTGGATGGCAGTGGATACGAGTTTACACACAAGCCCATGTTCCGTAGGATTTTCTGCCAAAGGCACTGAGTGCTATGATTCTGTGGGGAATCGCTGCAGGAGACAGTGAGCTGGTATTACAAAACATCAGGGTAATTTTGTAACAGTCGAACAGCAAAAGAAGTGAAAAAGAATTAGGTGAAAAGGAAGGGGAGTGAAAACGTGTGTGGTGGGGGGGAGGAGAAGGGGGCATGAAAATGTCTATGTGTATAGTGGCATCATGTGATTTTAGTCTTGTATTTGGTTGGCAGGAAGGTCTGCCTTAATGTTTGAATGCGTTGGAAGTCAGTGTTACCAGGCCGTGTGCTAAGGATTTAAAGAATGGCTGTGAAGAATGCTGTGATAAAGTCTTTCCTTCAGAAGGATAGCCCAGATTTCCTCCAGTGACCATGCTGTGGAGATGTGAGGGCCTCAGCATCTTCTTGTGGTGGGATCCCTTTTGTGTCTACCTCCCCCACCCCCACCTCTACCCCCACCTTTCTAACCTCACAGGCAAAACGGCAATCGGGGTCATACTCATTCTTTTCAGCCTGGTTGGAATTTATCTGATGCAGAGAACCGTGACGAGACAAAGATTGCGGCTCTGGGCGGTGGCCGCGCTGCCGGGACCTTTTGCTGGCTTTGTGTGCTTGACAAGGGACCCGGCCAGAGCTCTGTGCTCCTCGCTGGCCTTGTCCAAAGGGATCTGCCTGGAGCCGGACCAAGAGGCGGAGTTCAGCAACGCGGCCAGCAGGGGGTGCCCTTGCCAGATAAGAACAGCTTTTTCTGTGCCAGAGCAGCTCACATCACGTTTTCTGCCGATCTGCCCTTTTGTAAGTCAGTGTGGCTGGAGATTTGACCCTAGAAGCATTTCTTTTTTGCCCTCGCAGGTCCCAGCTCACACCTGTAGGACTGTGCTGTCCACATCGCTGCTGTCCGTTTCTTTTTGTTGTTAACAGCAAGGCTCTGTTCGCCACGGCTGCCGAATGGTCACCTTTTCCTTAGAAACTGGAGAGAGGGGTTCTTTCCCTCCCTCTGTATCGCAGGTCCAGATGAAAAGCACAGTCACCTGCAGGGCCCAGGACTGCGTGTTCAGTGAGCGTGTTGCCATTTAACATGACCTCGCCGTAAAGGAATGTCTCGGGGGAAGGAAAAACCAGTTTCATAAGGCAGTGCCAAGCTTTGTTTTCTCTCATCAGGGTGTCAGCTCTTTGGTTCCTGCCAGTGGGTCTGTGCCGGGAAGATGGGGAAACTGGACATGAAAATTCCACAGGCCGGTGCCTGCCCGTCCCGTAGTTCTGTGCGCCGGAGGATGCTCAGGACAGCATTTTGTTCAGAGTGCCCACACCTGTGCGATTAGCATTTTACTCTTTAAAAAAAAAATAAGGCCGACCCTTGGCAATTTCAAGTAGCTTCAGCATAGTCTGGTGGGAGGGGGCGACGTGAGGGAGCGATTGGTTTGAGACTTGGACTCTTTGCACTCGTGGATGGGACAGTGAGCCATCCATGCAGGGGACATCGGGGCGCACACCCGGGCTTCGTTCCCACAGCGTGGTGCTTCCTCACCGAGAGCCTTTCCTTGAGGCCGGAGCCCCAGGTTCCTATGCCCTCTGCTCCATGTTGGACACTGGAGCGCAGAACCCCCACGGAAGGTGCTGATGCTCCAGATGTGCTTCTGTGCAGGCCCCACCCCTGTGCCCCAGGCTCCCAGTTCTTGGATTAGTCCTCAGGCATCTGTAAATTCCGATGAGCTTTCTCCTGCATTAAAAAAAAAAAAAAAAAGTCTGGGCAACAGGTACCCCCAGGGAGGAATGTGAAATCGCTGAGCTCACATGTTAGTTGGCTTACAGAAGTCTTGTGTGCAGTGATTCTATTTCGGTTTATTTTTAACAGAAGCTACTTATTCAGTGGCATCAGTTTTCTTTGTTTTTCAAGCCCCTTGTAACTCGGTGACATTTCCGCTGTCTGAGAACGTGGAGGCAGAGCTCTCGCTCTCTGTTGGGACTTGTTTTGCTCACATAAATGGACCTGCTCCAGAAAAGTCATGTGAAAATAGGGTTCTGACATTGAAAAAAAAAATTTTTTTTTTTTTGAGAAACTGAGGTTTATTTTCTGTCCTCTTTTTCTTCTATTAACAAAATCACTCTCCCCCTCCCCAACCCCTTTTCATTTGAAAAGTCATCTTTGGAAGCTGTCTTTCCCAGACCCTCATGGTTCATGAACTACATTGTGAATCCATTTGGACACCGACCAGGAACTTGCTGTAATTGCTCACATGCACGTAAAAGCTTTCTCTGTGTATTAATTAGTTGATACAAGGGATTAAGATGATTACATGGAAGGCATTGCTGCTTCCCTCTGAATAGTCAGACCAAGGTGGGTGCAAGGCATCATTTGATCCCATTTGCTCAGCATGTTCCCTTGATTGAGGCATAGAATCCGAACAGTGAGGTTTCCTGAGGCAGCAGAATGTGGGGATCATTTGGATTCACTGTTTCTGTTGATGTGAAATGTAGGATATTAATCAAGGCTAATTACATGCACTGGGTTTGGAACACACTGAAGGCCAGTTCAGGGCATGGTGCTCTGTGTAATTACCGACTTTAAGGTACCAGGATAATTACGAGAAATTAGAGGCCCTTGCTTTACGGGTCTTGCTTCTCAAAATGTGGAAACAGTTTCTCTTACCATTAGGAGATAGCTCTCTGCTCGGAGTTCGCTGTTAAACAGACACAACCAGCTTTTAAGTAGGTCCTGGTGGTGCGACGCCAAGTTTCTGGAGTGAGGGCAGTAATCCAGAGAGTCCTGGCCTACTTTTCTCCCTGCCAGAGGCCTCCCCATGTTGGAATGCAAAGTCAAAAGTTATACTTCACTAGGGAGAGGAATTCACTGGCGTTTTCTGGCAGACCACTTTTTCTAATATATATACATGTTTTTTTCTAAAAAAAGGTCATCTGCAGTGCTTTCTGTTAATAAGTTTAATATCACACTTGTGACTGGAAAGCAGCAGTGTGTAGTTGCCTCACAGTGTTGTGTGTCTGAGAGTATAGCTGACACTTTTCCGGCGTGAGGGCATCGGCGTGTGGCCTGAACTCACCACTCTGGTGCCCCTGCGCTCCACTTGGAGTCCAGAGGGAGGGACACAGGGCGTCATGGC
>PVJC01009940.1:0-44756 GCA_004026665.1 Murina feae
ATAAAAGAAAATTATCTGAGGGTGGGGTGGATAATCCAAAGGAAGCCTATAATTTTTATGGTATTGTTGTCAAATATAGAAGGATTATAATGAATGAAAAAACACAGAATCAAGAAATTATATAGAGCTTGAATTTTTACTCCATAGAATTATTAATTCTATAATATAATAGTATTACTGTAATTGTGCAAAAAAAAACAAGTAATAAGTGATGGCAAAGTCAGTGAGTAATATATAATATGAGTTATACTTTTAAATGGTTATATTAATGAAAGATAATCAAGAAGGACATCATATTCAAAGAATGAATTTGGTATCAACTAATTTATATAATACTAGAGGCCTGGTGCACGAATTCATGCGCCAGTGGGGTCCCTCGGCCTGGTCTGTGAGATCAGGCTGAAACTGGCTCTCCATCATCCTCCAGTGGGTCCCGCAGATGCAAGAGGGTGCAGGCCAGGCCGAGGGACCCCACCCATGCACGATCGGGGCTATGGAGGGGCGCAGGAGGTTTCTTGGCCGGGGAGGGACCACAGGAGGGCTCTAGGATGTGTCTGGCTCATCTCGTTCAGTACCAATCAGCCATACCTCAGCAGCAAGCCAACCTACTGGTCAGAGAATCTGCCCCCTGGTGGTCAATGCATGCCATAGCGACTGGTTGACCGGTCAACTGTTTACCCCTGGTGGTCGGTGCACATCACAGTGAGCATTGAGCGGCCTTAGCATATCATTAGCATATTATGCTTTGATTGGTTGAATGGATGACTGGACACTTCACTTAGCATATTAGGCTTTTATTATATAAGATAGGATAACTATATAGGATAACTTCGCTTCCTTGCTTGTGTTTGAGGCAATTTCCTCATAAACCCTAGAGCCTCAATTTGGGTAGTTACTCCCAGATGAAACTAAAGCTTATAATTGTTTACAAAAAAACACACTTTCCCTGATTTAGAGATCCCAAAAAGGAAAAATAATAAACATATAATTGAATCATTTTGGCTTTTCTACAACATACAGGATAATTAATAACAAAGTAATAAACAACTCTAGTTCTTAACACTTGCATACATATTTTAATCATATTATTCAGAAAACCTGTTAAACAAATTCTAACATCTAACTGCAGTTTTGTATTTTCCTCACCAAACTTCTGCCTCCCATCTTGCTCTTTTTCTTTTCAGGTTTCATCTGAAAGTTTGGATAATCACTCATTCAGAACTTGAAATTGGTCAAAATTATTCTCTGATTTTCAGCTCCTTAGCTCATATTTTAAATCGTATGGACAACTCTTTAGCGGAAAATACTTAAATTGCCTTTCTAAAATACTTATTTATGTGAAAATGTTAAATAACTGTCTACTGTAACTGCATATTGTCATTCTTTTCTTTTTTCAAGGAAGAAATGATGTCTGAAAGTAACAAAGAGAAGTAAGCTAGATCATTAGAAGTGATAGAGATCACTGATCCCATTCTTGCATCTTGAGATGACTCACATTTATTGAGAAATAAATGATTGACGTAACAATTCCAGGTAGGCAGCAAGTGCACACAGTTTTAAACATGGCTCCAGTGTTTACGGTTTGCGTGAAGCAGTGGTCACAGCAAAAAGGCTTTCCTGGTAAATGAGAGGCTCTTCTTACATGTAGTGACTATGGTTTGGGAGTCCAGTGAACCTACATTTCCCCCTCCCCCAAACTATTAATTTTTAATCACACAAGTGCCTCACAAATTTTTCTGTAAGAATTCAAGCACAACAGATAAATACAAAGCTCCTTTGACTGCCCTTTCTCACCCTTCATCCTAATCCCTTAGTAGAAATAACTATTGTTGTCAGTTTGGATATATTCCTTCCAGAGTTGTTTTTTTTTAATTTATATACATATAAATATATTATAGCTGTTAGTAGATATAAATAGACCTCCATGGAAAACATATGATTTTTATTGATATTTTATTCACTGAACACTATGTGGCAATGAATACTAATGGTTGTTTCCATTTATCTGCTATAACACACAGTACAAGTAATAGTGAAATAAATATATTTGTGTCAGCTTCTTTATGCAAATACAGAAGAAGTGATATTGCTGACTTATAGTGAATAGACATTTCATGTTTACTGAGCACTAATATGTCTGGCAGTTTTATGAGTGTGGGGTAAGGGTTGTTATTTCCCTATTTTCCAGAAACTGAGGCATAGGGAGGTTAAGTATGTATCTATCTATAATAATAAAAGAGTAATATGCTAATTAGACTAGACCTTCTTCTGGGCGACCTTCAGGATGAAGCCCAGGCCGTGAGGGAAGCCCGGGTCCCAGGTGCCAGAGGAAAGCCGGTGCTGGCAGCCAGGGGGGAGGAAGGCCTACTCTTGCACAAATTTTATTTATCGGGCCTCTAGTTTTTAATAAGAAGAGGGAAATCAAAGTATGAGAGATTAAGTAATTCAATGAATATGATATGGAGGTTAGGGGCCAGAGCACAGATCTGAACCCAGAATGTGTCTGATCTCTTAACCTGTCTCTGAAATCGATACTATCAAAATGAACAAGTAACTAAACAAATTAGTACTCTCCCTAGTAATGTGTGTGTGTGTGTGTGTGAGTTCCCATTACCCTTCACCTTCACCAATGCATGTACTTGATATTACAAAATGTTTAAGCACTTTCTGATTTGAATGGCAAAAACCAGTATCTTGTTATGTCAATGTGCATTTCCCAGGTTTCTGGCAATGTTGAACATCTTATAGTTTGTCAAACATTTATATTTTCTTTTTAGGAATTTGTGGTAAATGTCTTAAAACTGAAGAATTAGATGTAAAGCTGAAATGAATCCATACTGTGGATATCTCTCTCTCTCTCTCTCTTTCATTTCTCTATACACATACACATGTGTGTGCACACACACTAAGTTGTATGTTTCTATGTGTTAGTATGTTTCTATGTTTAAACATAGAGATATATAATTTTATGAAACTATATAGTCAGTGTGTACACCCACATAATACAAACAAATGATTTACAGACTTACGTGTTAATAAAGAATACATTCTGCACTGATTGTTGTCAGCTAGTCCACATCTAACCTCATTGCCTACATGCCCTGCCGTGGGAGAGTGACCTCCATGGACTGTATCATGCTGGCTTCTTTGCCCTTTGGCTTCTGGTTCGATGGTAGGCACTGTTGGAGATTAGAGGGCAGCAGGAGAGGCAGGCTGAGTATATATCTCTTCTCTCTACTGCTGTCTCCCTGTGGATGTGGTAGGATGTGGTAGGAGCCATAGCTTCTGTTGGGATGACCTCTCGTAGGGCTCCAGCGCTCACAGAATTCAGGTAGGTCGATTTCCTCCCTTTGTCCTTTGTCACAGCTTCCACCTTTCTCCCTTGTGGGTATTTCCTGTCTCTTGTTGGGTCCTGTCACTCTAGCCACTCTTCTGTAAGTAGTTCTTTCATGAAAATCACCTCCGTTAGGTGATTTTGAGTATCTCTTCTGTTTCTTGCCAGGACGCTGTCAGGCACAACTTCTAGATAGAGTACTAATGACATCCTAATCTAAGTACTAGTAAGAGGAGCTTGGAGAATCTCTTTACCTGCCTGGCTTTGGGTCCATTTCCAGTAGGAGGTGTGCAGGAAGCAGTTGATCAATGATTCTCATCATTGATGTATCTCTTTCACCTTCTCCCTTCCTCTCAGAAATCAATAAAAATATATTTAAAAATAATAATTTCTTTCCTGATTTTCCTCCAAATCCTCTTGTTTAGGACATCAAATTCTGCATAATCTACTTATTTATTCCACATTGAGATCCATGCCAGTCGGTACTTTTCTCCTGTACAGAAATAGGTCTCAAGTTCACTGGGCAGAAGAATTAGATCATTATATAATTTTGCCTTAGAACATCATATATATATATATGATATACTATATGAGTATACTATATGAGTATATATGATATACTATATGAGTATATATTTCCTATAGATGTTTGTTGTGAGTTGTATCCTAAAAGTGCATATATAAAAATTTCAGAATACCATTTGCAGTACTACCACCAATAATGTGATTACCTAAAACAGTTGAATTATTTTTGTTTCCAGTTCTTTCTGTCTTAAATTATAAATGATTCAAATTATTATGCTTTGAAGTTGCTCAGAATTGTGCCTCTCTACTTAATTATGCCACAGCAATATTCTCATTTAGGTTCATGTTTCATTTCATATTAAAAACTTTTTGAGTTTCTTTGTTAAAATTTAACTTCATAATCATGCAAAAATATTTACACTATTCCAGATTGGATTACCAATTCTTGTGTTGATAATCTTTTTCCAGTGATTTTTGTTGTCTGAAGCTTACTCAATGATAGAATTCTTAGGAAGGGTCCTTATTTCTTAAATTCCTGGGTATTCATAAAAACGTATGGCTTTTATAATAAAAAGGTGATTATATGACATTTCATCCTAATATCTTGAGTATTGAACACTACCCCTTATAGAACAGAAACCTGAAAATGTATACACATGGCACATCCCTGAGGCATGTAACAAGGCTCCAGTTTTTAACCAGGGACCTTCCTGATAGAAAACTTAAAAGTCTTTCTAATTCGCACATCATTCTTCTTACATTTGCATTAGACCTCAATATATATGTTTTAATTCTGCACATATCTTTGAAATTTTAAAATGTTAAAATCTAGTAAATTTTTACATAGAATTGATATTCTCTTTAAAGTATATTTAAAAGGCCATATTTTAATTTATGCAAACAGTATATATGAATATATGTTATGCATAATTAGAAATATACAGTCAAATTCTATATGAGTACGTATTTCCAAAATGTGTGTTGCAGTTTGCTCATGGAAGAAAGAGGTAAAGAAGAAATACTCAATTTTGGGTATAATATATTTAGGTAAAAATATTCTATAGACAATTGTAAATAAATACATATACTCATTTATAGTATGTAATTTGTCAGTACATCCTTAGTGATATATCACCTAAAGATAACACACATGCACAAACATATCTATAGTTGTTTTCTCATAGTCTAAATCATAAAAATGGCCACAGGTTCCATAGAGACCAGTATTTTTTTTAAACATATTTTTATTGATTTCAGAGAGGAAGGGAAAGGGAGAGAGAGATAGATACATCAATGATGAGAGGGAACCAATGACTGGATGCATTCTACATGCCCCACACTGGGGATTGAGCCCACAACCCAGGCATGTGCCCTTTACTGGAATTGATTCCAGAACCCTTCAGTCCACAGGTTGATGTTTTATCCATTGAACCAAACTGGCTAGGGTGAGACCAGTATCCTATTTAATAAAGTGGTAGTATGCAAATTGACCATCACTCCAACACATAAGATGGCCATCACAAGATGGCCAGCAGAGGAGGACAGTTGTGGGCGATCAGGCCAGCAGGGTAGGGCAGTTGGGAGTGATCAGGTCTGCAGGGGAGGGAGTTGGGGGTGATCAGGCCTTCAGGGGAGGGCAGTTAGGGGTTACTGGGCCAGCAGAGGAGGGCAGTTGGGGGCATCAAGGCCTGCAGGGGAGGGCAGTTGGGGGAGACCAGGCCTGCAAGGGAAGGCAGTTAGAGGCAATTGGGCCAGCAGGAGAGCAGTTAGGTGTTAGTCAGGCTGGCAGGCAGAAGCAGTTAGGGGCAATCAAGCAGGCAGGCAGGTAAGCTGTTGGGAACCAGCAGTCCTGGATTGTAAGAGAGATGTTGGACTGCCCATTTAGGGATTAGGCCTAAATGGGCAGTCAGACATCCCTTGAGGGGTCCCAGATTGGAGAGGGTGCAGGCTTGGCTGATCCTCCCCCCTTGCACAAATTTCGTGCACTGGGCCTCTAGTTTTTAATATTTCCCAGTCAAGACATCTAATCTAACAAAAGAGTGATATGCAAATTGACCCTCACTCTGTTATACCCACAAGCCACGCCCGCCAACCAATCAGGAGCAAGTATGTAAATTAACTAAGATGGCGGCAGCCACAGAGCTGGAGTTGCCCCAGGCAATGGAGGAAGCCAGGGTCCTACGGGCCTGAGCTCTACTCAAGGCTACAAAGTTTCATTTATAGAAGATAAACCCCAGATACCTGCAGGGCTGGGACCTTGGGGTGCCAGGGGCAAACCAGGCTTCAAGCAGCGGGGGAGGGACCAAGGCAACAAAGTTTCAATTATAGAAGATAAATAAATCTCAGATAGCTGCTTCCAGCCAGGCACCCCAGTAAGGACCTGAACCCTGAAGGGGCTGTGGGCAGCCTGAAATGGCCCTCTGCACCTCACCCAGGCTGGACAGGCACCCCAGTAGGGACCCGAACCCTGAAGGGGCTGTGGGCAGCCTGAAACGGCCATCAGCCCCTCACTCAGGCTGGCCAGGCATGCCAGCAGGTGGACATCCCCTGAGGGGTCCCAGACTGTGAGAGGGCATAGGCTGGGCTGAGGGACCCCTCCCCCCGAGTGCACAAATTTTTGTGCACTGGGCCTCTAGTTTGTTAATAAATAGAATCAAATTAAAATGTGCTTCCACATATCTATTTCCTCTTAAATGTTCTTAGTTATTTGCAAATGCCTCTAAAATATTTCACTTAATTATACCCAAAATTGAGTCCAACTTTCTCTTTCACCACTTCCTTCAATTATCAGCAATCCACCCACATGCCAAAAAAGCACCAAAAACAATTTCCCTTCATCTCTCATTTCTTTAGTATCATCTGTGATTCTTCTCTTTCCTCTTTATATTTTCCACATTCCATCTGTCACATCTCCCTTGGAAAGCCTTCTTGGATTCACTCCTTAAACTCCAGTCCCACTACACACTCTGTAGTATGCAGCAGCAGCATTTTTAGCACCAAAGCCATGTTGTTTTTATGGCTGAAATGAGACTGGGTTTTGAAACCACAGAGGCCTTGGTTCAGATTTTGGCTTTGCCACTTATTATTTGGGTGCTTTTATTAATAGATGAGTCTCTCCACTGTTAGTTTCCTCATCAGCTAATCTAAATAGCATTAATTCCTTACAAGGCTGCAATGAGTACTAAAGAAATGAAGATCCTGACAAGAGCACCCTGTCTGGGATAGAGTAGATGTCTATTAATGTGGAATTATTTATTTCTGGGCTCTGACTATCAGGTCTTACCTGATACCAAATAGTCTGTGTTTTTTGCTTTTTTAAAAGTTAAATTGTTGGAGTGAATTTGGTTAACAAGATTATATAGGTTTCAAGTGCACAGATCTGTGATACATTATCTCTATATTGCATTCTGTGCCCACCACCCCAAGTCAAATCGTATTCTGTCACTATCCGTTTGACCCCTTTACCCTTTACTACTGCTCACCCCCTTCCTTCCCGCTGGTAACAGCAATACTGTTGTCTGTGTCTATGAGTTTTGTTTGTTTGTTTTTCTTGTTTCTTCATTTGTTGCTTTTAGGTCTGGAGAATATCATGTGGAGTTAAATGAGTCAGACAGAAAAATTAAGAACCATATGATTTCACTCATATGTGAGATAGAAAACTGAATGCTTTCTTTCCTTTTTTAACAGCTGTTGACACTGAACCAGTGGGCATAACCTGTCTTAAGAACTCTGTGTATGTACCCATTTTCACTCTGACCTGGATGAACATAAATAAATTCAGCCACCAAATGGTCTGATGCACATGATCTCTCTCCTCTGATTATGTGCCCTGAATCTGAACTGACCTATGACCTCTTAACCTTACTCCAATTTTCATATTGTCTCTCGTTAGAATGAGTGGATCTTGGTTCTACTCTGTCCTCATGTCCCTCAAATGATAATCTGCTTGGTGATCCAGTCCCTTCTTGGCCAAGGTCCCTGCTTTGCTCTTGACAGCATCTCTTCTAAAGGCTACGTCTTTCTTCTCAATCCTGTTGGCAGGTTCTCCTGATATGAACCCCCAGTGTTACTTACCTGCATGTCAGGTTTCTGAACATCATTTGATCCTGGATTCCTCACTAATTCATTCGGTCCATGTGGAATTTCCTTACTGCTAACTCCCCATGGAACTTCTGCTTGCTGTATCAAGAACCCTCCTAAATATGCTGCTTGGTTTATCTGTTCAGTGTCTCGTCCTTCCAAACTTGTGGTTCTGGTTCAAAACTATGACTGCCTTTATCATTCTTTTTTCCCTAGTTAATTGACTGGGAGATGTGCCATGGTATGTGATGCTATTTATTACTTTGTCCTTGGAGTTTTGAAACATCTAAACTTCTCTCCTTGCACCCAGATATCCCTTTCTGTGTTCAAAGTATCCAGTTGGCTAACGTTAGACTAATCTTCCGATCACACAGCTCTGGTTTGTTACTCTTTACTCACTGATCAACCAGGCTTCCTTGTTAGATCATTCCAGTGCTCCAAAGCCTGCCTTTGAAGTTCCTTTTAACCCGGCCTTCTTTGGAGAAATGATCTCACTCCCACAGACATCCTTCACTACCACAGATGTGTCCCCACTCACCCTTTACCAGTCATGTTCCTTCTTATCTTTCTGCTGTTGCTCATGCTCTTCCACTCAGGAAGCATCTTCCATTCTCCCCTCTGACAATCAGATACCGCCTGTGCCTAGTTCCCAGTCAAGCTCCATCTTTCTCAGAAGCCTTCTCTAACATTCCCTCTCCACTCCCCTCTTCTCCACTCACAGTTTTTACACAGTACCACTTACCTTGATAGTGTACGTTATTATGAGACACCGTTTAGTTAATGAAATTCACAGAGTGAGCCAAATCAGAAACCTGGAAGTCTTGCTGGAACCTTCTGCAATCCTTTCACAACACATTCTTATCAATTTCTCCTCAAATGGGTCCTGAACACATTCCTTTCTATCTATTTGTTCTGTCCTTGCCAAAGCCCTCCCCTTGCTCTCTTGTTTAACTGGACCCATACGCATCTATACTCCATATAGCAACCAAAGCAAGCTTTCTAAATTTAAACCCTTTTAAACCCTTTTGTGATTTGAGGATATTCCTAAGGCAAAATCCAAACTCATTCACATGGCTCAACAGACCTGTATATTTTGGCCCCAGCTACTTTCCCAGGTTTATTATTAACATTTCCCCACATCTCTGTGCCCAATATCTTCTGTACTGCATGCCCCAGGCACTCTGAACTCCTTGTAGCTTGTTCTGTGAGCATGCTTTACCTCTTCTCAGGACCTTAGTATCCCCTCTGCCAGGGAACACTGCCTCCTATCTTGCCCCCTTCTGGATAACACTCTTCTTCCCAACCTAAACCTAGACATCACGTGGTTAGAGGATCCTTCTCTGAGTCACTGGTTCTGGGCTACCCTACTCTTTTTTGTTCCTCTGTACCAGAGTTTATTTTTCCCTTCAGACAACTTATCGGACTCTTGTGATTACTCCTTTGCGATCACCAGCTAGTGAATTCCCTGAGGATAATGACTATGTCTATGTTACTCAGTATTATATTTCCAATGTCTATCACAGTTCCAGATACAAAATACTTATTGACAGGAGAATGAAAGAAGGGACAGAAGGAGTAAAGGGTGAAAGAAAACAAAGAAGGAAGAAAGGAAAAAGGAGAGAATTAAGAAAGAAGGGAGATGGAGGAAGGGATTGCTTTCATATCTAAGCTACGAACTCTTTAAAGCAGGAAGGATTTATGTCTTATACTTCATTTGAATAACTCACAGACTCTGTTAATTGATTGGCAAGACCCAGACATGCTTAGGGTCTTTATAGAGATTTTCACTGCTAGAAACTTCTCCCTCTGGATATCCACAAGTCTGGTTCCCTTACTTTATTCTACATTATACTCAAATTTGACCCACTCTTAGACTTTCATTTTCACCCATTCCACTCCTATTTCCAGCATGCTCTGTCACATCTTTCCTCTATTTACATGCCATCAGCTGCTCCTAAGATGCTGTATTAGTTTTCTATTGCTGCATAACAATGCGCCACAGAGTTGGCAATCTAAAACAATTCTCATTTATTAGCAAACATTCTGCAGGTACCAAGTGCAGCATGGCATGGTTGAATGCTCTGCCGGTGTCTCACAGGACTGAAATAAGGGGTTAGCAGGGATGATTTTTCCCCTGGAGGCTCTGGGGAAAATCTGGTTTGGGGCTCATTCAGGTGGTTGACAGCAATCAGTGCCCTGCAGTTGTAGAGGTGAGTCCAGGTTCGCCTGCTGACTGTCATCAGGGGCTGCCCTCTGCTCCTAGAGGATGCTCTCAGGTCCTTGCCATATGGTCCCCTTCCTCATCAGGATCAGAGAATCTTCCGGGTTGGATCCTACCATACTTTAAATCTGACTTCCCTGTTTGGGGCCTACAGATACAGATTTATGTTATTAAGTCAAGACCAGATAATCTCCCTATCCTAAATTCAGCTGATTTGAGATCTTAATTACATCTACAAAATCTCATCATATAAGGTAACATAATTACATATAAGGTAATATAATTTGCATCATATTCACAAGTTCCACCCAACACAGGGCCTGGGTGAAATATTTATTTTATTTTTTTATTTTTAAAACATATTTTTATTGATTTCAGAGAAGAGGAGAGAAAATTTGAAGCATCAGTGATGCCAGAGAATGATTGATCAGCTGCTTCCTGCACATCCCCTACTGGGGATCGAGTCTGCAGCCTGGACATGTGCCCTGTCCGGGAATCAAACCATAACTTCTGGGTTCATAGGTTGATGCTCAACCACTGAGCCACACTGGCTGGGTTCTGTCTACCACAAATACCATGTGATATCCTGATTGATTGATTGATTGATTAGTGTTGGTCTCCCTCCATTAGAATGAAAGGCTCATGAGGACTGGGATTTTTGTTTTGTTTTGTTCACTGCTGTATTCCATTTGTACTTAGAATACTGTCTGGATTACCATAGATGCACAATAAATATTTTTTGAATGAATGAATATCTCAGATACACAAATATGAAATCTTGTCATAAATTTTGGAAGTATTTTGAGAAATGTTTGAGATGCAGAAATAAAGTTCTAATGTTAGTCAAACTCATATTTTTGTAGCATATCTTTATAGTCAATTTTTATGTCAGGAGAGAGAAACATGGTAGTGGTTTTCTATATATGTTTCCCTTTTGTCACCTTGAGCATGAAGCAGAGATATCCTAGACGACAGAGAGAATTCATAATAGCTTTTATAGAACAGCAGTGTTGTGTTTTCTTTATTCTTTTTCCTAGACTTTGAAGAGCCAGAAGTTCTCTCTCTCTCTCTCTCTCTCTCTCTCTCTCTCTCTCTCTCTCTCTCTCTCCTCCCTCCCCCCCTTCCTCCCTCCCCCCCCCACGCCCTTCTCCCTTTTCTCTTCCTCTTTTCACATACTACCAGACACTAGTAAGAATTGATTTAGGATGGCTTTCAGTCAGCTCAGCCTTCAACCATTGAACTCCAGTTGGCCTAATGAAGCGATTAGTTATGCTTGTAAGATGAGAAATCAGGTTTATATATAGCATCCTAAAATAAAATAAAAAGTGAAGCCATAGCATAAGGTAGTATTAAAGTAAAAGAAATATATTGAGGTGCACTGCTCTGGTAAAATAATACCTTCCACAAAAGACAATGAATATATTAAGAAACAGGTACCTAAATATGAAGTAGTTGGATACTGTTATAGAAACAAAGGTTTTTAAGAGTGTAAATCAATTTCTTCTTTCTCACATGCTTGATTTTTTTTCTACTCTTAGTTATTTTGAATTGTTGTTTTGGATAGCATAACAATGGAGTGATTTCTTAAAAAGTGGACCATGTTCGATCAGTAGTCCTATGCTTGTTATATTATTGAAACAAGTTCTCGCTTTCTTACTATAGACAATTAATGGCTAGGCTGCAACATTTAAATTGATTTTGTTTTGCTTCAACTGAGCACATAAAAAGCAGTAAGCAACTTCTTTAAAATCTGAGACCTGTTCTGCCATTTGAATGAAGCGTAACTACATTTGGAAGAGAGTTTAGAGTGGCAATATTTGCTATATTTTTTAATTCACATAACTCTTTGATACAGCAGTTCTAAGAGTTTTTCTTATAATTTATGTACATGTCAAAGAAAGTGTATAATAAGGTAAGAATATATATATATATATATATATATATATATATATATATATATATTACACCACCGTTTCTAAAGGAAAAAAGTGAATACAATAAAAATTCTTTATTAAAGTATTAGATAGCTAAATTATGGAGAGGCATACAACAGAATACAATTTAGTATTCTAATGTCTGACAGTATAGTTGTGTATACTGAAATAAAATATATCCATGTTTATTGATCAGAAAAATGACTATATTTCTAAAGAAAATCATGTATACTTCCATCTTTATAAAATAAAAAAAAATCTATCCACATTATTATTTTGCACAGAAACAAAATTTCTGAGGATATACACCAAGTTTATTGCTGGGCACCATGAGCCAGGGAAGAAGATGTCTGTTTTTATATTTGTGTCTTTCTGTATGAGTTTTCACTAAGTGAGACTTCTGGTTCCAACCTCAAAGAATTAATGGCTGTGGAAATTGCCCTCTCAGAAACAGCAAGAAAAATTGAAGAAAATATTGAGCAATGGATTTTAGACATTGGAAAAGAAAGAGCCGAGGACTGTGATCCTTGAAAAAAAGGAAATGTGAACTTACCTCTATAATTGCCCCAGCTTTCTACCTGAATACAGTTCCCAGGCTGCACTTTCAGAAAAACAATCCCAACCCAGGTCAGTGGGCTGCCGAGTGCAGGAAACAGAGGTGTTCAGGAAGGCAGGAGGCCATGATTCCTGAGCTGGAACATGACAGGAAATGGTGCTTCACAAGGACAGACGACAATATCTTTAGAGCAAAACCTGGGTAGAATCACACTGTAATCAAAGGTGCATCAGAATCAAATTGCTGAGAATCAGTGATCAAAAGAAATAGAAACATTTTTAAAAAATATATTAATGATTTCAGAGAGGAAGAGGGAGAGAGAGAGAAACATCAATGATGAGAGAATCATTGATCAGCTGCCTCCTGCACACCCCCCACTGGGGATCAAGTCCGCAATCCGGGCATGTGCCCTGACCAGGAATTGAACCATGACCTCCTAGTTCATATGTTGATGCTCAACCACTGAGTCACACTGGCCTGGCAAAACTGAAATATTTTAAAAATATATATATTTTATTGATTTTTTTACAGAGAGGAAGGGAGAGGGATAGAAAGTTAGAAACATCGATAAGAGAGACATCGATCAGCTGCCTCCTGTACACCTCCTACAGTTGGGGATATGCCCACAACTAAGGTACATGCCCTTGACTGGAATCAAACCTGGGACCCTTCAGTCCACAGGCCCAATGCTCTATCCACTGAGATAAACCATCAGGGCCTGAAATATTTTTTAAAGTATCCAAATGTAAATTATATTACACTAGAGGCTCGGTGCACAAAATTTGTGCACCCTTTCCAATATGGGTCCCCTTGGGAGATGTCCCCTTGGGAGATGGCAATTAGACATCCCTCTCACAATCCTGGACCGCTGGCTCTAAATTGCTCACCTGCCTGCCTGCCTGGTCATCCCTTACTGCCGCCCCCATTGGTCTGGTCACCCACAACTGCACCCCCTCTCCCCCAGCCTGCCTGGTTGATGTTTCTATCATTGATGTTTCTATCTCTCTCTCCCCCTCTCTGAAATCAAGAAAAACATATTTAAAAAAATAAAACATAGTTCATTCCCAATACTGCTTCAGGCCAGAATTCCTTGACACTCCTCCGACTCTGGGAGTGGCCTCTTGAAGCGCTGTGGCAGTTAATGTTTCTCCTCCCCTGCAGTGGGTAGGTGAGGGGAAGAGACATTCCGTCTACAAACAACTACCCCCAAAGGCACTCTCTTTAGACTTCTTACTTTACAGAATCTTCTTTCTTTAGCTTGTCTCGAGAGGAAAGCCTTTAACTCTCCATAGTTTTCTGTTACCAAGAGTGGAAGGGGACATTCTAAAGTTGGTAGAATCAGTTTCACCATCCAGTCCCATGTTTTATGTACAGTCTCTCACTTTGAGATTTGGAAATAGTTGGGACCTATCATATTGTCCTCAGACTTTTGAGGCTCAGCCTAGAGCTGAGTAATTCCATTTTAACATTTTGTTAGTGATATTCAGTGTTGTGACTCAAAATTGGTTGCCTCATGCCCAGGCATAGCACCTTTTTTCTTTGTTTCTCCTCAAAGGCAATTCAATTAATTTTATTGAGGAAAAAAATAAAGAATCAACAATTAGTTACTTGTCAAATACTGTCCAACTTATTTTCAGTTTTATTAAGAAATGATTGACATATCACTGTATATGTTTAAGATGTACAGCATGCTCATTTGACTTATATATATTGTAGAATGATTACTATAATAGGTTTAGTTAACATCCATGATCTAATATAAATACAATAAAAAGAAAATAAAAAAATTCTCCTTGTGATGAAAACTCTTAGGATGTACTCTAAACAACCTTCTGACGCAGCAGCGTTAACTCTATCACCGTGTTGTGCATTGCAGCTTAGTACTTATCTTGTAACTGGAAGCTTCTGTCTGTTGACCACCTTCCTCCAGTGGTGTTTGTTTTTAGACTCCCCCTACAGTGAGCTCATGCAGTCTAAAATCCACATCGAACGCCATCTGCCCCCAAAACTTTACTACTAATAATCTACTGTTGCTGAATGGAAACCTTACCAAAACATAAACAGTTGACTGACACATATTTTTTATGTTATAGGTATTATGTACTGTATTCTTGTAATAAAAACAGCTAGAGAAGAGAAAATGTTATTAAGGAAATCATGAGAAAATATAATTACTCTTTTTATTGAAAAAAATATTCATATAAGTGTATCCACACAGTTCAAAATAATGTTGTTCAAGGTTAAAATGTATTTTTGTTTCACAACCGAATAAAATGCTTTTCACTCATGATGACATTTGTTCAAATAATATAAAAATTTAACTTTTCTTATTACAAAATAACACAACTCTGATCGTAATTATTTTTAAATTTTTATTTTTGGTTTATTTTTCCGTGGTCAGTATGTAGTGAAATGTTGAGTGAAGCTCATGTAGAAATCGTCTGTGGGAGAAAGGACAATGCATTCAGCCACTAGTGGGTGAAGGAGAGAAGGTTATGTGGCATAAGGCTGTTTGTGTTCTGAATAAAAGCTCTTAGTCACTAAGGGAATTCATTGATGTAAGCTGACTAAACCCGGGCTTCCTTTGGGAATGTTAATGGCAGTGTGTTTAAATTTTGTTTTGAGAACGTTGAGAAAATTTTTAAGTAATTTCTGCAATTAACAAAATTTATGTGCTAATAGTTTAACATTAGCTGTGAAAATTAAAGGTAAAAAATAGATTACATGATTATTTCTTCCAGGATTAAAACAACTGTTAAATGCAGTGTGTGTGTCTGTGTGTAAGAGAGAGAGAAAGAGAGAGAAAGAGAGAGAGAATTTCTAATTACTCCACTACTTATTCTAAATTAAGCTTTTAAAAATATTTTTAATAAATGAAAGCACAAGCAGGATTCATTTATCATGTGAATCTGTGACTGCCCAAGAGATTCCGCCATCATCACCCTTAAGAATTGCTCTTTCATAATTTCTGTTTCTTAAAACGTCAGGGTTCCAGATGACTGACTGGGAGATAATAAAGGCGCAGTGAGGGCCATGGCAGCTATTGCAACATTTACCAGAAACCCATGTCCCTATCATTCCCTGCTCATACCTAGATGTCCACTCGAGATGATCTCCTCAGAGAAATCTTCCCTAACCCCCCTGTTGTGGAATGGATCAACTCCTCCAAAGAAGGTGCCATGAAATCCTAAGATTTCAAGAGTTTGGGAAACACAGAGACACAGGGAAAGCGCTCGTATCACAATAGACACATAGACTGGAGTGATGTAGCTGTAAGTCAAGGACTGCTGGCAACCTCCAGCAGCTGGGAAGGGGCAGAGACTTTTCTCTGGAGTCTTCAAGGGCTCTGCTAACACCTTGTTTTTGGCTTCTGGTCTCCAGAACTTCTGGCAGAAAGAGAGAATAGATTTCAGTTGTTTAGAGTCACCCCATTTGTGATTATTTGTTACGGCAGCCATGGGGCACTCATATTCCCAGATTAAGTGTATTCCTCTGTGATAAGCCCCCATGAGCTTCTATTTCTCTTCCTCAAAGCCCTTTCAAAATTAGTGGATAAATAAATATTTTAGTTTTAAGTGTCTTGTCCACTAGAATTAAGCAGGACATTTCTAGGAAAGGGGTCTTGCATGTTTTGTTTATCCCTGTGTTCTCAGCACTACAATATTGCTTGAAATAATAGGTACTCGATAAATATTTTTTAATGCAGAAATAAATGTATCTGCTATGTTACCTTTTAATTGCATATATCTCACAACTTTATATATTCCAAAGTCAAATTGGTCAGTTTCTATGTCATCTTTTAGTTGCATGCAGTCGAAAACAGAACTCAAACAGTTAAACAAATGAACAAAGCCAGCTGTCCACTGGCTTTCTCAGCAGTCCAGTGGTACCGCTAGCTCCGGGTGAGGGCTGATCCAGCCCGCTGTTTAAGCAGGATGACCAATATCTGCCTTTTCTTTGCTCTGCCTCCACTGATGTGAGCTTTATCCACAGGCTTTACATTATGGCTCCCCTTTAGGTCAAAAGATACCTAAGGCAAACCTGCACCCTTACGGTGCTGTCTAAGAGGGGATCAGTCACCATAGCTTGTGCACATACCATGGGATTTTTTCTACTTATTGGTTTAGTATGGGGACAGTGTCTATTCTTGAGCTAATTACAGTTCTTAATTCCAAGGCTGGACATGAGGATCAATCCTATCACAGCCACATGACTAAAGATTTGGAAAGTGTGAACTCCAAGGAAAATCTTAGTACTATTGGTGGGAAGTAGAAAGAATGGATACCAGATGGCAACCAATTTATTTGTAGTAATTTATTGTAACTTTGGTTGTAATGAAATCTCCTAGGACTGGAAATGCATAGCTGTATTCATGAGAACTTTTGTATAATAGAATTAACTAGGTGATGAGCAGAATTGGCTTTAAAATAAATGAAAGTATTTGAACAAATGAATGCCAAGTCAGTGTTTCAGACTTGATTTTAGGATGCCTACTGAATTAATTTAAACTGTATTGTTAGTTATATTTTACATACCGATGTAAGAGGACAGTAATGTGATTTTCATTTCTAAGATTTATATGGCTCTCTTAGCCCATAGGATAAAATTATGAACTTAGTAGAAGATAAATTGTTAATGATTAAAATCATCATCATCTTAGAATTGAGTCTCAAAATTTAATACATTCTTTAAATGATTTACAAACACAGTTCCATCGCTTAAACTCTTAAAAAAAGACTGGTGTAAAGATGATGGTAAAAATATTAATAAAACTGAAAAGCATTGCATACATTTTCTACATATACATGACAATACATTTCTTAATTATGATAGCTAAGTAAGAAATATAGTCTGTTAAATAGATTATTTGATCCATATCTGAACCTTAGAAAATTTTTATTTATATAAAAATTACAATAGACAAACTATGCCCTGGTCATAGAAGTGCTGCAGATCTAAATGTTGACAAGTTTCATTATAGAATATTTTTAAAAGCACATTTATTTTGTCACCACCTCTTTATCAAAAAATTCAGTAAATATTGTAAACCTGAAAAGCTCTTGATGGCAGATGTTTTCCAAAATTTAAATATTTCCCCGAGAGCAAAATGTTATCATTGGTAACAAAATCTGTTGCTTTCATGCTTTATTTATACTTTAAAGAGTGTGCTAGATTCTCTAACCTGAGTAATAATACTGTGTCTGCTAATGTTTCTTACAAGAGAAAATGTGCTCCATAAAAAAATTCAGTGAGTCCAGCTTGCAGCTCAGTTGCACAGTGCTTTTCCTCAAGATAACCATCATATACCAGAACGCAAAGGTGCCTTACATGAACCTGCCCTCTCACATGGAATGGTAAAGTGCTCAAAATTTGAGATGTAGTCAAGTTAAACTTTCTTCTTCTTTTTTTAATCCTTAGTGAGAATATGTTTTTTGTTTTATTTTTATTTTTGTTTTAGAGAGAGAGGGATTAGGCAAAAGAGAGAGAGAAACACTGATGTGAGAGAGAAACACTGATAGGTTGCCTCCTGAATGCTTCCTGACTGGGGCTCAAACACACCTGCAGCCTAGGTATTTGCCCTGACCAGGAATTGAACCCAAAACCTATTCGTTTATGGAATGACACTCCAACCAACCTAGCTACACAGGCCAGGGCCAGTTTTTTCTTACGTAGCATTTTTTAGTGAATCTTTACAGTGAATGCAGATCTGACTACTGATACAGTTTGGTGCCACTGCTGTGAATCATGCAAAGGTGCCAGCAGTTTTACCACTGTTTCTGTATAATCTGCAAATATTGACACAATGAGAAGATCAACAGTTGAGAGTTATTAGGAAAATAATTTTGACTTCTTGGGCTACCTGAAAGGTTGAGATTTTTAAAAAGAGAATATTGCAGATATATTTGAAACTCTTGTCTCCTCCAATCTGAAACTTCTTTGCCACCCTTCCTTTCTAGAGATGACTAATATCCTCACATGAGTATGCATTCTTATTGTGCTTATAGACTTTCACTTCATGTACAGGTATTGATGCACAGTATATACCATTTAAGGTGGTTTCTAACATTCAAGTATGTTTTTTTATAATAACCTATATATATATAAAACTCTAAGGAACTGGATGACCAACTGACCTGCCAGTAGCTATGATGTGCACTGACCACCAGGGAGCAGGCGCTCAATGCAAGAGCTGCCCTTTGGTGGTCAGTGTACTCCCACAGTGGGAGCGCTGCTCAGCTGACTAACAGGTACCAGATGCCAGGCTCACAGCTGGTGAGTGCAACTGCAGCAGGGCAAGCCTCTCCCATGGATACTCCCCCTGTGCGCCCCTTCTCCGCCCCCCCCCCCAAGCTGGTGGGTAAACTAGGCTGTGGCAGAGTGGAGGTCCCCACAGGCCAGGTGGGGGGGGAACCCACCTGTGCACAAGTCCGTGCACTGGGCCTCTAGTAGGATATAATAGTATTATCATTCAACCTACTTTTCTCCTGTCAACTGGATATCTTCAGTTTCATCCATACTGGTAATCTAAAGTTTATATGATATTTCATTATATAAGTATTCTAATTTATAACTGTATAAAAATATATGCAGTGTTTAACTAGTTTCATTCATCTATCAATACACAATATGTAGTTTCCAAGATTTTGGTATTACCAACACTGTTGAATTTAGTACCCACAATACATATCTCTTCTTGTACAGATGTGAGAATTTCTTATAGTTATTTATTTAAAAGAAGTCCTGAGCTATGCTGGTAGACTCCACGCATACACACACACACACACACACACACACACAATGATCATCTTATAGTATTGATATTGTAAATCTATATATTTAATGGTTGGCTACACTATAGAGTAAGCTTTTGTCTGTAAGGTTTTGTGTGTTGTTATTTTTTTTAAAGAAAGCATATCCTTTATTGGGAAGAGAGCAGTGTACTTGGGCCAAGGCAGGCCGATGGGCATCTTGCACAGTATGCTCAGAAAGATATACTGTTTAGCTAATAAAGATCAAACAGCAGGAAGGTTGGAGAGTGTTGGGGGGGTAGGAGATCAACCGAAGGACTTGTATGCATGCATATAAGCATAACCAATGGACGCAAGACACTGGGCGGGGATGGGGATGGGGATGAAGGCATGTGCCCGAGGGTAGGGGAGGCCAAGGGAAGGTCAATGGGGAAAAAGGGAGACATATGTACTACTATTTGTAATACTTAAAACAATAAAATAAAATTAAAAAAAAATGAAATAGAACATGGATTCCTCTGGGCAACATACCCTACCTCATCCCTCTGAGGAGTTAGGACACTCCCTAGCAGTTCCATGAAGGCAACTGTGGTTCGCTAGAGGTAAAGCCCTTGAAGTGCCTTCTTGTTTTTTATAAAAATACTTTCTCAGCTGTTTTAAAGTCTTCTTTTGTTACTTTCATTTCAGGTTCTCCCAAGGCCATCAGCCCCACTTCTGTAGAGTGCCTTGATGTCGGCACCAGAGAACCCATCCAGCCTTGATCAGGTTGCCCAGGGTTACATCATGATGGGAGTCAAGCATCCTGTGCCTGTGAGTCTGAAAGATACTCTTACCCTTTCTGTCCAGCAGGGGAACTGGATCTTCCAGGGAACCAGGTGGCTAGTTGTGATATTGCTTCTATGAGTAAAACTATATTCCAAATTTTAAACAAAACAAAATCAAAGGACAGTGTTTTGGACCTCAATATGCTTTTTAGTTAAGAACTGCTGCCTGGCTAGCATGGCTCAGTGGTTGAGTGATTCCTGGTCAGGGAACATGTCCAGGTTGCAGGCTCCATTCCAGATGTGGGTTGTGCAGGAGGCTGCTCAGTCCCCAGTGTAGAGTGTGCAGGAGGCAGCCAATCAATGATTCTCTATCATCATTGATGTTTCTATCTCTCTCCCCCTCCCCCTTCCTCTCTGAAATCAATAATATTATATTAAAAATAAAATAAATTGAGAACTGATTTTCTTTACAATTTCTTATGCGAGAATTTAATAAAAACATGATTATAGTGAATAGCCTTTAGCAATAATCTTAACATACGGCACATTTATCTCTAAAAGCCTATACTCGGCAAAGGAAAGTGCAGAGAGAATCCCATTCCTCATATGTAAGAGAATCAAAACAAGAAAATGGGAGCTATTTTTCACTAGAGCCTGTAATCATTGTTCCAATTTCTGAGGGCTGGTGGGGAAACCAACACTATTGGATAATGGAGATTCATTATCACGACTTAAAGGAAAGAAGTTACTCTCCCATGAATTCTAGGTAATTTGTCCTTTTCCTAGTAACTGGTAATGAATTTCTATTTGTTTACAGATTGGGTAGGAACGCCCTTTCACAAAAGGACAGGGCAACTTGCATCTTTTATCATCTTCATTTATCTGAAGCTTACATGCATCACGAACTCGGATTTCCTTTTTGACCCGAACGCAGGTAGGTGAGTATTGAATTCTATACCTAATGGCTGAGAAGGCATAACCATCTCTAATGGCTAGTTTCATTTAGTCACAAGGCTACTCTTTCTGCCTTTGTCAGAAAAGACCCAAGTAGAATTTTCAGTCTGTGGGGAAAACCTGAATTACTACATTAGATTTGATCTAATAAAACAAGTTAACTGCTTTTTATTAACAGAGTATTCTTGTTAAAAATTCTCGAACACTAGAGAAAAAAGACTTTTAATGCTCATATTTCTGTAAGCTGATAAATGATAAATTGTTTTATCTGTGGTTTAGTTATTCTCCATAAAGATATGTACTGTCTAGGGAGCTTTTAGGAGGCAATTAAGTCATTAGTTCTTACAGTACACAATTCACAACCTCCTAACACTCGAAAGTAGAGTATTTAGCTATAGTACCTTTCAAAAAATCTAATAACTGGGTCTAAACTATACCAACTTCTCAAAGCTATTCATGATTGCATCCTGCAAGATTCATTTAAGAGGAAGGGATTGAAGCTTGGCTAATCTCATTAAAAATATGAAAGTTTGAAAAGTAAATGTAACTTTTTGAAAATTACTGACAACTGGAATAAAAAGTTCACAGAGTGAAGTCAAAAGATTAAAGTAAAAATGTAACTGTTGTTACATTTTTTTACACTGAGTAGTCAAGAAATTTATTCCTGACTGCACACAATTTTCTGCTGTATTTATAGAAAAGAACAAATAAAATAGAGTACTATGTAAATAAGACTAGCTGTTCTCTAACGGTGCTATTAAAATTTGTACATAAGTATCATTATAGGTTTGTAAGCAGAAGCATAGGATGGGAGGCATCTGTAAACAGAAGAGTCTCTTAGCACCATGAACTTCTCTGGGTGCTCCAAACTCTTCTTTCCCATGGCCTGGCCATGAAAGCAGACCAGCAACTTAAAACTGTGTGAAACAGCTACCGCATGCAAATTATAAAACGTAAATAATGGTTTTGCTCTGTAGTATTGTAAAAATTGGGAATAGCTATTAACTCAGAAAATAAAACCACAGACAAGATATGCATGTCTTCTGGAAAGATCAGCCCTGGGTAAATGCTTAGAAACATGTCTGGCACATGGTAAGCAGTGTAAAAGGTTTTGCTATTGTTTTCTATGGGTTTAAATATGATATCCAAGTTGTATTTTTGAAAAGGAGAGAAATAGAGAGTGCTGGCAAGAGAAAGGCAGCTGAGGGAAGTAAGAAGAAGCCTTTGATTGTGAGGGGCTTAGGGGCCATGGTAAGGTGGCCTAGCTTAGGAAGCAGTCTTGGTGTTGATCGCTAGGGTGAATTCAGCTCATGGGGACGGAGATGTCTCACTCATAGGAATCTGTTTTGTTTTAGGAATTAGAGAGAAATCAGGCACCAATTCATTGTCTAGGCCTCATTCCTGCACTGCCCCTCCATGAGGTTTACTGAAGGGGTCCCCCTCTGAAGAAGCTTTCAGTGTCTAGGGCTACGCCAACTGTGGTCCAGTGTTCAGATTTAGTATTTGGAGGCTCAAGCGTGTCTTATATCTGCTTGGGTGCAGACCTGGGAAGGCTAGGAATAACTTTTCTAGAAGAAATTAGAAGTAGTTTCCTCATCTGATAGGTGCTGAGAAGAACAGATAGGATTGTTTAATTAACTCTAGTTGAGAAGAGTCTGCTAACAGATGGAGGACAAACTTGTAGATCCTACTTATGTTTTCCCAATTTGTCATATGTAAGTCCCCCCTCTCTTCATGGACTACTTCATGTGTTACTTCCTCAGTGACATTTCCTGTCTACCAAGCAGCCAAAAGGACCTGTTTATCTCTCGGCCATCACAGCTCTTTGTCCACATCCAATTTTCTTAGGACACATGTTACTTTTTTTCCTTGAGTTATTTGAAGGACCTATTTAGTAAATGGCTAATGCATAGAGTTTGAGAGGGCCCAGAACGTAACAGCTACTTCTTTTCTACCTCAGCTTTGAACAAAAGGAGAAATAAAAATCTAGCAGAATCAAACTGACCCTTAGTTACTGTGAAAGCAAAAATGTGCTCCCCAGCACTCTCACCCACCTCGTCACTAACAGTGCTTCCCCGTGAAATGGGTGGTGTAGAGGAAGACTCCATTCTGGGCTTCTTGTAGGCAGCAGACGTCCAAGTGGAAGCGGAGGAAAGGAAATGGGCCTTGAATCCTTAGTTCCTTTCTCCCTTCAGTCTTAGGTAACTTATTTCAGTTTTGTGGGAAACACTAGGGAATGAAAAAACGAAGGAGGAGTATTTAGTAATAGTCCTTCCTCATGACAACCACAGGAGGTATATAGCCAGCGCTGTTTAGTTTTTTGGTTCCTTAACCCTGAGGACTTGATTGTTGAGCCTCTGGTCATGCAGAGGTGTATCTGTCCTCCTGTGAAAGGTGGTCAGCAGCCTCTCGGGAAGCCCTGCGCCTACCTTCCTGAGGCTGCTTCCCATAGCTCCCACCTTTACGGGTTGCTGTTGGATGAATTTTTTGCATGGAAAGATGAAGATTCAGAAATATACTCCAAACGCTTCGTTACTTTAAGATGCCAAGGCCACTCTGTACTCAAGGCTGAACTCTCACTTCCTAGTCTATTCTCGTCCCAAATTATGTCCAGCCGTGTAGCCCCCTGAAAAGTCACAGCTGTCTCTGGGCTGAACTCACTGGAATCGGCAACTCCTCCCGGGCTCCGAGGTGTCTCACTGTCGGTGCTCAGGTCACACCCAGTGACTGCAACATGGACTCTCACCCAGGACATATGAAAATGGAGCACCCATCGCCAAAGCTCACGCAGTATCGTCTCAGGCAGATGTATGTTGCCAGACACAACTTCCTTTGGAAAAACAAAGGTACAGTCATACCGGAGGGAAGGAGGCTAGACGGGGAAACCTGATTTCTGCCTCTCGAGGGCTTTAGTTAGTCCAAGCCAGCTGTCTGGGCTTCATGACCTGCAAACAAACAGTTGAAAGAAAGCTGCCTGCAGGAGAGCTTAATGATATCTGGGGAATAAAAGTTCACCTGTGCTTATTGTCTTCAATCATGCTGAGTTGCATTTGAGACATGGTGACTTCTTTCTGTTAAAAAATACTTACAATTCTGGTTTCCCAAGGCAGGGTCTTGTTTTGATATATATATATATATATATATCTTCAGAGAGGAAGGAAGAGGGAGAGAGAGAGAGAAACATCAATGATGAGAGAGACTCATTGATCAGCTGCCTCCTGCATGCTCTCCACTGGGGATTGAGTCCAAGCCTGGGCATGTGCTCTGACTGGGAATCAAACTGTAACCTCTTGGTTCATAGGTTGACACTGAACCACTGAGCCACACTGGTCAAGGGGGGGTATATGTTTAATGTATTGCATTCAGACCCTTTAATTCCCATTTCTCCTTTGAAAACCAGATATGTGTACTGATAAGACTTCTCCAGACTTTTGCAAGAGGTATTTTTGGTCCTGTGTCTTTGCCACATGCTTATAAAACTTAATGAATATTTCAGGCTTTGCCTGAAATAGCAAGAACAGCTAGTAGTCTAGTTGATTTTTAAGTAAGAGATGAAGGTGGCATGGATCCAAGTAGCACTCATGGAAGTGGATGAGATGACCAGAATCTAAATGTATTTTGAAGATAAATGAGCCAGGATTTGATAATAGATTGTCTATGTGATGTGAAAAGAAAGGAAACAGATTCTGATGTTTTGGTCCTCATACCTGGAAGAGTAGAATTGATACCTACCATGAGTATTACCTAAAATCCACCCCAAAAATGCAGTCAGTATTGTAAGCTCTGTCCTCCTGGTCTTATCTTTTAGAGCTGTCCAGAGATTGCACCATCTCTTGGTCTATCTGTTTTTATCATTAAGTGTTGTTTCCAATTGCTTGTACTATGACTTCTCTGTTTTGGTCTCTGCCAGTACAGTTTTAGCAGAGTCTCAATATGGGTCCCCTCCATGCCAGTGAGGTCTCAGCCATTTTCTACCATGGACCCTTTTGTGAGGTCTGGTACAGCCTATGGGCCTCTTCTCATACTAATGTTTTTAAATGCATAGAATAAAGTACATAGGATTATAAATGGAACCAATAATATTAAAAAAACAGTTATAAAGGAATGTTTAAAATGTGGGTCCTAGTTATGTATGTGCCTCTTGATTAGTATATTAAATAAAAAGATCAACACTGAATCCAATAACTACTTTAAATTAACTTCAAAGTAATGATAAACATAAATGATATTTGAAGATGCTAGCAACAGGATAATGTGATAAAAAATATATGTGCCCTGACCAGTTTGGCTCAGTGGATGGAGCATCAGCCTGCAGACTGAGAGGTCCCAGGTTCGATTCCTGTCAAGGGCATATACCTCAGTTGCGGGCATGTCCCCAGTAGGGGGTGTGCAGGAGGCAGCTGATCGATGTTTCTCTCTCATTGATGTTTCTAACTCTCTATCCCTCTTCTCCCTTCCTCTCTGTAAAAAAATCAATAAAATATATTAAATATTTTTGTGTGATTTATGTTGGTGACAAAGTCATAGTTACTGCAAATACCACTGTGCTTATTATCTGTAGAAATCATTGAAGGAAATGCTAAATTTCAGTCTCTGGCTGAAATTAGTGAAAATGCAATGTATATTTGTCCCCACCGAAGTTCATGGAATTCCTTTCAAGATAAAGAAGTGACCTGAACATGAGTTGAACAATGGAACTTGTTGAACTCTGCAGTGAGGTGAACCTAGGACGAAGGAGGGGAAAGTTGGTTTCCTCTCTAACACATGTTAAAAGTGAGGCACTAAAGTAGATCTTTAACATACATCATCCCATTTAATTGTCAGAACCATGTTGCATGATAGATATTATTTTCATTTTATGGTCAGGGAATTTGAGACACTGAGAGGCAGAGTGATTTGTCTAAGTTCTAATGACTCTGAGTTTCCAAAGTAGGCTATAGACCTAGGTTTCTCCCACCCCAAAGGACATTCACTCTCATGTCGACGCTACCATGACCTCTGGGCCTTTGGGTAGGAATCTTATCCCCTCCACAATGAGGGAAACTCCTTTATGCCAGGATTTCAGTTGAAGTCCCCTCAGTAGCCCCACAGCTTTGTAGTGTTCACACTTGCATTGAGCCTATTACATTTTGATTTGTAATTGTTAACATAATTGAATATCTTTAAAATATGAAATGAATATCAAAATATTTTTAAATATCTCTATACTGGCCATTTATAGGGCAAGACAATATAGTAGTTGATAGGGTGATCATAAGGGAATCTCATCTTTGGCAAGATCCTGGGCAAACTTACCCTGCACTGAATAATACTGTGAATTAAAATCATTTCTGGAGGGCTTTACCACATATTCTTGGTTATGAATTATATACAGAAGTAGTACAGGCTACAGTATCCCAATCTCTAAATTAATGACAATCACACCAAAAATAAACAGACTAATTAACATGAACTATAATGAAAACACAACTACTGTTCAGTGGTTCTGATTACATAGTTTACTAAGTAAAACACAGGCTCAGAAATTTCTCTGAGAGAAATAATGGTTGTTAACACTAATCTTCCTTTTTTCCTATTAAAGGTCTCTAGCATATTAATTGCATCACTAGTCCATTTATTGACTGTAATGCCTTACAGTTTGCTAAAAATGAAATTCTCTCCAGTTGCTTTAGAATTCCTTGAAATTTAATACATACAGTGATTTGAGGATAGAGAGGTTCCACTAGCAAGTTTTAATTAAAAAATACAATACAATGAAAAATAAAACTCTAGGTTCACCAAATTACTTTTTGTTCAGTGGGGGGAAAAAAATCCAAATAAATCAGACTTTCTTGCATTGACTTTATTAATGAGGAAATACAGGCCAAGCAAAAGAAATCTTTTTTTTTTCTGAAATGGCAATCTGTTAGTGCCAGAAGTTTTATTTCTTATTGGTTAGGTATTAGATATAAAAAGACTCATTACTGCTGAGTGCTCTGACTTGAAGAATGTTAACATGAGACAACTTCAGGGAGATTTCGAGTAACTCTAGGAGTCCACCTGTAAAGGATATAAGAATTGTTTTGCTATTGTTTATTTATTTCAACTACAGATATACCAGAGTTTTCCATTTATTTTTTAAAAATTCAATTCAACACTAGAAAGTACATTGAAAAACTATTTTTGTTCTAATACTGTGTATTTCTCAGGCTTAATGCTTTTTTGTGTACCCTGAAAGCACAGCACATTCAAAGATTGAAAAGGGCTCAGAATCTTGAAGACTTCACACTGTAAGACCTGAGGTGCACTCCTGTGTGAGCAGCAGCCCTCAGATCCTGCAGTGATTATTATACATGCACTGTGGACAATGCCTAAACTCTTCTAATGTAACATTTGTGAGGAACATCTTTCTATTTTTTCGCTATTTGGCAGAGTATGTGATAGAGACCAAAAGGTATTAGTCATTATTTTATTGGGTTCTGGGTAATTTAATGACTTGACACAAAGCTATCCTTGGGATTCTTGGAAGAGTTCTGACTCTACTCAGTGATTTGATGGGACATCAGTGAAGCCAGATTAACCAGTTCTTCTATGTAGTGTGTGTTCCAGGAGAATCCCGTTGCACTCCTGTGGGAAATAGGCACGGCCGTCTGTGGGCTTCAGGGGTTACCAGCCAAGGTCACAGACCTCAACCTTTCTGGTTTAGAAACCCGATGTTATCCATTCATCCAGGCATCTGCAGGCAAGGGGAAGGGCTGGCCTTGGGCTTAGGGGACTGAGGCTCATGGGATCTAGCTCATGCAGATACTAGCTTAGAGGATGGTGCTTAAGCTCTTTCAGCTTCATTATCTTCAAGTGTGATATGGGGAGAGTAAGATGAACACTACAGGTCTATGCTGAGGAAAAGTGATAATAAGTGAAAAGCATCTGACTGAATACCCAACACAGAGAAGGTGCTCAGAATTGGCAGTATAGCACTGCACAATATGAAGAGACTGAGGAAGGCGTTTGTTTCAGAAAGGTAAGTCTGATAAACAGAGTGGAGGCTGAGCATGGGAATAAATTCTAGCAGCAGAAAAAAAAATTCTGCTAGACTCTGAAAGTCCAGGACAATAACCTGACACAAAAACCAAAATGCTAATTTGCTCCTTTGTGCTAAGGTAACTACAGTATGTAGGTCGACTGCATGTGACATGGATATTCTCAAACCTTTAAAAAAAAAATCATTCACAGCCCTGACCAGTTTGGCTCAGTGGATAGAGCATCAGCCTTTGGACTCAAGGGTCCCAGGTTCAATTCCGGTCAAGGGCATGTTCCTTGGTTGCGGGCACATCCCCAGTAGGGAGTGTGCAGGAGACAGCTGATCAATGTTTCTCATCGATGTTTCTAACTCTCTGTCCCTCTCCCTTCCTCTCTGTAAAAAATCAATAAAATATATATTTAAAAAAATCATTCACAGATTATATGGGGATACCATACAGGGTTAGTGATTTTTCTGATGTAGGTTTTACTCACAATTACACTGTCATTCTGTCTCTTTGTCAAGAGAAACAATAGTTGTATTTCACTTGATGCTTAAATGCATTGTCTCCTTCGAGAGTGTAAAGGGCACTTGGATATGACTGTCATGGGCACTCTGTGTCAGTGTGACACAGCAAATGACTCCTTAAAAAGTGAAGATGAACAGGTCCCCTGGGACAGGTCATTGACATTCATTTTGCATCAGTTTTATTTTCCAGGTGATTTTGTTTCAAGGCCCCGCTCTCCCAGCTAGGGTCCAAGACTGACAAATCCATCTTTTCCTCCAGTTAGATTTATATAGACCAATTATCATATCCTGCTGGCACCAGCACATGTCGCCCTGGGTCTGTGCAACATCATGAGGCAAGGTGTTCTTTCTGGGCATCACTGAAAAGTCTACCTGCATAGTTACCTCGTCTTTAGCGTTGAGCCCACCAGCACCTTCCTCTCATATTGGTTATGGTTAGAAGCATATTGGTGCTCCTGGCAGGCGCTGTCTTCCATATCTGGTCCAGGGACGACCTGCTTCAGAATCACTTGGCCTGCTTGTTGAAAATACTGTTTCTGGAGTTTAATTTAGACCCTTTAGAGTTGCTTGGGCTTGGTTTCCAGGAATCGGTGTTGGATCTGGTGTTGTTGGTGGTAATGATGAGAAGACTCCCAGGATCCTTCCCTCCCTGTACTGCCACAAGGAGCTCGGAAACTCACTGGGCGTCTACTCCGTGTTGGGTGTGGGATTTTTGAGGGTAGAGCACAGCTTGGTTCTCTCTGTTAAGACATCTCCCATAAGGCACAAGCAGTAAATGGTCCACATGTCCATCCCTTTTACTAAGCAGAAAAAATAAAAAAAATGCAGCTGCACCTAAAAAGAGGAAGATAAGGGAATCCTAGGCTCACAACTGGCTAACTCAGTTCACTGTTGGGAAATTAGGTGGAATTGAGTGGGGGTGAGGGGAGCTGTGGAGAATATTGATGTGAGAGAGATATATTGATCGTAAATTGATCGGTTGCCTCCCACAGGTGCCCTGACCAGGGATTGAACCTGCAACCCAGGCATGGGCCCTGACCAGGGATGCATGGGATGACGCACCAACCACCGGAGCCACAGCAGCCTATGCTGCGATTTCCTGTCTGTGATGAGTCTTCTTTGATTCATAAGGTGCATGGGAAACATCACAAATCGATGGATTTGGGGACATATTTTATGTCGTTTTCCTAATGATAGAAAGCAGGAAAAAAGAATTCATTTTTGTCTTAGTGAATGACACCACCAATTTCCTGAAACCAAATCGGGAACTAAGGTCTTTTCTTCCTTTCACCTTTTATACTGAGTTCATCGTGAAGTTGTACTAGGTCTCACTGTAATTGTTCCACTTCAGACCTTCATCCTCCTGGCCTTTAGCAGTTCCCTTTGTATCTAGCATGGCTCTTCAAGCTTTCAGAAATGGAATCCAGCCTTAAAGCTCTGCTATTTAAAACTTTCCTGTTTTACTAGCTCGCCATCACCTATCATCCACACATGACACCGGGAAGGGAAGACTCCCAGTATTTCTCTTTGCTTACCTCACATCTCACTGCTTCCTCAGGACTCGCTTCCAGTCAGACTAAACCAGGACACAGCACACTTGCTGTGAGGAGCCAGCTAGTAAGTCTTTCAGACTTTGTGGACAAAAGGTCTCTGCCACACAATTCCAACTCTCCACTGCAGCAAAAAGGAGCCATAGACAATGCATGAAGGAATGGCATGGATGTATTCCCATGTGACCACTGAATTTTAAATAATTTTAGTCATGTGCTATGAAATACTATTTTTATTCCTCCCCCCAACAACTTAAAAATGTGAGCAGCATTCTTGTTCCCAGGCTGCATGAAAACAGCTGGTCAGCCAGATTAGGCCCATGGCTGTAGTTGACGGACTCTTGCAGTAAGCCACCCGAGAGCACGGAGTGTACCACGCGGTTTGGGGCACAGGTTTTCTTTGCCTGACGTGGCCCTGTTGTTTAACCTGGAGAGCTTCAACCTGAGTGGATTTTAAATAGAAGTTAAGCGTTAATCATCTCCTGTGAGGTGTTCCCTAATGCATATACTCCACATAGGGAAGAGGTGGATCAGGTCTTCTTTATGTTCTTGAAGGATCTTGTAGATACTTCTGCTATTATAGTAGTTTCATGCTTTATTGCAACTACTTGTTTACTTGTGTGTAATGGATTATATGTTATCTATTTTTAATTTCTGGCTCCATGGCACCTAAAGCCACTTAACATTTTTGTTTTATGAGGTCATCCAGGAAAAGGACAGGTGGGAGACTAAGTCATATTCTGCAGATAATTATCTGATGAGCAGGAAAATAATGTCAATATGTGCAGTGCAGTGAGAGGTGTTTATTGGGTGGGAATAGAAAATGACCCAAAGGCAAAATAAAATTAGTGAGAGGATGAGTGGTATCTAAAATAAAATTGACTGAGTGTATATTAAAATATACATTTCTTTTCAACAATAGGGGAAAACTCTTTGGAGGTTAAAATAAACATGAAAGTTCTCTTTAACTGTGAAAAATTTAAACAAGTTCTGGCTCTTTATGTCTTCCCTTTTGTTACATTTTATATTTTATTAAAAACTTAAAATCGCCCTGACCAGTTTGGCTCAGTGGATAAAGCGTCAGCCTGCGGACTCAAGGGTCCCAGGTTCGATTCCGGTCAAGGGCATGTAACTTGGTTGCAGGCACGTCCCCAGTGGGGAGTGTGCAGGAGGCAGCTGATTGATGTTTCTCTCTCATCAATGTTTCTAACTCTCTATCCCTCTCTCTTCCTCTCTGTGAAAAATTAATAAAATATATTTAAAAAATAAAAATAAAAACAATCAACTTTGAAACTTACATAGGTAACAGAAATAGAAAAGTAAATACCTTTTAAGTCTAGAGTTAAATTTTCATATTATCAATTTAGAAAAGTAATTTCTCATTTTATAAATTGAGTTTACGTTAAATGAAGTTGACAAGAATCCTGAGACTTTCTGTGTAATTTTTAATGGAGATATTTCTCAGTATATAATTTGGTGTATACTGTATGTAATCATGCATGGGATTTTGCAGCCTGTCAGGCAGATTGTTACACAAAGTTTGTTTGTAAAAATACCTTTGCTCAAGGTTGACACTTGCTATACTAGCAAGCAGAGGGCCATGATTAAATGAATGCCTACCGAAGGAATTACAGATAAGAAAAACACGCGAGTAATTGTTTCCTTGTTAACAACATATATGATGTGACAGTTAAACTTTCTCATTATTTATAGGTTTTTCTTTCCTGAAAATGTTAGTGGAAGAACATTTTCAATAATAAGATGGATTTTGGGTAAGGGTGAGAATTGAGGTCACTGGGACTTTGTTTTGTCTGCAGGTATTGGATTGATATTGCCTCCCATAGTGAATTACTTATAAAGGGTATTGCTCTTTCTAATGTGTAAGTTCCTTGAGGGCAAAGAGTGGGTCTCTTTAAATCCCTTCTCTTTCTACCAAATATCCAACATGGCAGGATGGAATCTCATTATAAAAGGTAGGTCAGCAGCAGGTTGGGGGTGAGAATTTATGTCGTAAGTTTGCATATAAAGCCAAAATTGAACCTGTGAAAATATCCTTAAAATATCTTAACATTACTAATAGAAAATAGAAGGCAGATGTAACATGTTTCAATAATTCGAGCATAATTAGTTTTTCCTGCAGTGCAGAACAGATGAGGTACTTTGCTTATATTTTAGGGGTCAAGTTGAACCCCCCTAAAATGCACCTCATATGTTTTTATGCAATCATGATATTTAACATTTAATGTATAGCATTGAATTTTTCCAATTTAATTATATATACAGTGTGACCTTGGACATAATATGGACTCAATGAAGATTTGTTGAATGCTTGATTGATTGAACAAATTAAAATACTACATTTCCTAGAAGGTAACAGATAGATGCTAAACAAAAATTCCTTGATAATTTTGCCAGCCTTCTCTCTAGTACAGGACATTTGTTTATAAGGTCAGTTTATACTCTATAGAAAGAGTGGGGGGAGTATTTGTTTGGAGGTCAGGTGTCATTCTGCAACTCATGAAAGCTCAGAGCTACAGTCCTCTTGAGCACTGACTGTTAATAACAACTGCAGATATGACCTCAATTCTGCTTGGCAGATTTACAGTTGAGGGACCACAAAATATACATCATTATTCTGGTCAAACCCCATAGATTATTCCTGCCTTATGGGAAAAAGTGATGTCTTTGCAGTTTTCCTAAGATGTTTGTGCCCATCAAAAGGTACCAGATCTACACTTACAGTGTTTGGGAAATCTAACTTTTTTAGGACCCCCTGCATGCAGCTGGCATGGTGCTTTACCCACGATGAGTTTGTTAAAGAAGTTCAGAAGCATAACGACATCCTAATGGCTATCAATGCTGGGAATTCATTCTTGTTATTATCCCATGAGAAAGTTTTCAAACTCATTGAGTTTATTAAGAAAGTTACCATCCCCACATGGGCATTAAGGAAACATGATGCACTATTTTATGGGCAAGAGATGAATAAGTCCCGCATTCAAGCAACACATCTCTGGAAAACTTACTGTTAGAGAAACCAATAGGATTTTTTTTTCTCCCCAATGTAAAAACAAAAGCAAAACCTGCACAAAACTTGTAATAAAGCCAGTGCTAATTCTAAAAAGAATGTTTTGTCACAAAAACTTGTATTCTTATTTATAACGATGGATTTACAAATATGAAGATAATGACTGCGTAATCCACTCTTTGGAGGAATAATAAATCACCATTATAAATACGAAACAATAATTTTCCTTTGGGTAATTAATATTTTAGCCTTGAAGCATGCTTTTATTGTCTCATATGAAGTCCTTCATAAACCTTAGTGGATTTTTAAAAATGGAGATAGTTTTTGAAACTGTGATTAACTTTGAGACAAGGAGATAATAATAAGTTATTTCTGCCTTCAGATATGTTAATCATTATTAATGCAGAGACAAAGCTATTCAATAAGTTCCTTAGAAAAAAGATTTATAGCACAATGAAGTCATTATTTCGAGTGGCATAAATGAGCAAACTCAGATAAGGAGAAATAAATAGAGTGTTTTGCTTGTTTTTTCTTTTGGACAGATTAATTTCTGGTTAGAGAAATATATCTGCCACATTTAGATACTTTTGCTTGCATTTCATGCAACCAATTTCCATAAAAATAAAAATTTTACTCATATAGAAGGAGCAGTAGAGATATACAAACAATAAACATCATTATCTAAATTTTTCAGTGTTATTTCGCATGTAATGGGGAATACAAAATATGTAAAACACATAAAAATACTGTATAAATCATGAAGTCATTTCTACAGTTTGCGTGAATCCCTTACATATTTCTTTTAGGATATAAAAGATAATTTGTGAAATCAAGATAAAATAGTTTCTAAATAAATTATGGAATCAATCACTTAACAATAATAATGTTTCCTATTTATATAGTGCTTTACAGTGTATATTTTACTTCCATATATAGTATGTCATCTTAGTTTTAAGCAGAAATTTCCCTTTAAAAATAAATACATATACTAAATGTTATCTGGGGACCACAGGTAAAAGGAATAAAAAAGAAAAGCCAGTGAAATGTGAAATGAATTAGAAGATAGATGAGCCAACGTGAGGATTTCAAGGAGCAAACAGTTAATGCTGTCTCAGATACAGGCAGAATCAAGTAAAGCTCAGGCTGAACTGTCCATTAGATTTGGCAGTCGGAGGGAAAAAGGGGGAGCAGTTAGAGAGAGATTGTGCACAGGGGACAATTTACTGTGAAGCTAATGTAGTTTAAGGATCAGGACCACTCAAATGCAAATTCGCCTTCACATGTCTGACCTCATGTTCATAATCTTATAACCTGACTTCTTAAAGGAGACCTCAAAACTGGGTAAGCTTGAGGCCCTACAAAGCCTGACCCAGTCCTGATTTGGAAGTGCAAGCCTGATACAGTGAGTGAGATACGATGGGAGAGGAGAGAAGTGGTCGATCAGGGTGGGCTCTTCTTTGGAGAAGCTTGTCTGTAGCCAGGGGAGTTGTGTGAGACAGCCAGCTCTGCGGCTGTGCGGCCAGTACAGTAGCACAGGGCCTGCTCAGAGAATCTCCGCACTGAGCGTTTCATGCTCGGCCATTGCTCTGCTGATATTATAACAACTTGATCTCTCAGCTTATGTTTTGTGAGGGCTGATCAGACAATGAAATGTGCCAGGGGCTAGTACCTGGGCCTCCTGCAGTCCCGCCTCTTTCAGAGGAGAGATTCTCTATTGCTTGGTCCCCCACCCTCTGGCTCGGGCCTACTTGGTTTCCACCTCCCTCTCGTCACCCTGCACCTGTGGCAGCTCTCCGCCTGGGAAGATGCCTGGGTGTGGCCATGAGAGAGGTCAGAGATGGGTGTGTACATCCTGCCAAGTCTTGAAGCTGGTCATGAAGACAGGCATTCTCACCTGCCCTGGAAGCATCCATGGAGCGTTGGGTGGGTGGCCAGCCAGAGGTCATATGTCAGTTAGGACTAGCTTAGAGCCCACCTTGGACCCAAGGACTTAGTGTTTTCCAGTGCAGAGCTATAAAATCACTGGGTTTCACCCCATTTGTGTGGCTTGTGGCGACAGGCCTGATGACTGGCTAGACTGTGCCAGACCTGGCCCTCCCTGGGGGTAGCACATAGGTGGGGGCTGGTGCAAAGAGACCTTGGCATACCTAGGACTGGAGGGGATGCCGCCCTCCACATGGTGAGCAGGTCACCCAGTGACTACTTGGGTCTTCTTCACTCCACGGCTCTGTGGCTGAAGGTGACCTTCTCCACCCGCAGCTTTTCTGGTGCTGGCACTGTGTCCCCGGGCCAGCTCAAGGCGCCTTTGGGGATGAGCTACAAAATATTAATTTTATAATTTTGGTGATGTCACAAAGAAGTTAAAAACTCTAGCATTTTCATTTAAAATTTGCATTGCACAATATAAAGATGAATGGTAAAATTTGACATTTTAACTTTACTAAGCACTTCTCTACTCTGAACAAAAGGCCTTGTGTGTGTGTGTTTAACAGACAGAGAAAAGGTGAAGACAAACAGGGCTGGGAAAAGCTATCTGCTACATTTGCTAAATTTGATTTCCACACATTACCTACCACCTCCCATGATGCAAAGAGAGGGTTTTGCTGAACTTCCTGCTTAAATCACTCAGGCCTGTCTGGCAGAGCCTCGTCAGCTCGCACGGCTTGCATGCCTGTGCCTTCGCTGGGAAAGCAGCCCTTCACATTTTATGTTTATTTTTTTTAAAAATGTATCCTTATTGTTGAAAGTATTACAGATGCCTCTTTATTTTCCCCATTGACCCCACCACCCTTCTTTAGTCCCCTCCCCATGCTGTTACCTGCATTCTTTTCTGTGCCCAGAGGCTATGCATATGTGCATATAAGTTCTTTGGTTAATCTCTCCCCCTCACCTCTCCAGTCTTGCCTTCCCTCTGAGATTCCTCGGTCTGTTGCATGCTTCTGTATCTCTGGGTGTATTTTGTTCATCAGTTTATCTTGTTCATTAGATTCCACATGTGATACTTGTCTTCTCTGACTGGCTTATTTCGCTTAGCATAATACTCTCCAGGTTCCTCCATGCTGTTTCAGAGGGTAAGAGAGCCTTCCTTTTTACTGCTGCACAGTATTCCATGGTGCAAATGTACCACAGCTTTTTTTTATCCACTCATCTGCTGATGGGCACTTGGGCTGTTTCTAGATCTTAGCTATTGTAAATTACGCTGCTATGAACATAGGGGTGCGTATATTCTTCCTGACTGGTGTTTCTAGTTTCTTAGGATATATTCCTAGAAGTGGGTCGAATGGTACTTCCGTTTTTAATTTTCTTAGGAAACACCATATTGTTCTCCATGGTGGCTGCACCAGACTGCATTTCCACCAGCAGGGCCCAAGGGTTCCCTTTTCTCCACATCCATGCCAGCACTTGTGGTTAGTTGGTTTGTTTGTTGATGATAGCCATCCTGACAGGTGTGAAGAGCTATCTCATTATCATTTAAATTTGCATCTCTGATGTTTCATAGTGCTAAGTAGTCTCTGGTTCCTACCAAGGGTCATACGATTAGGAATTGTCCAAATCTGGGAAGAAGTTCATACCTACAGCAGTAGCTATAGGTGCTTTACTCATACTCCTTGACAATGACCCCTTCAGGATGCTCTGGCTGACCTTGGCCTTCAACTGCCAGTGTCTGGGCTGGCCAGAAGTACTGGGGAACTGAGGACTGCCTGGAGCTGCCTCTCTCCCCTCTGTCCTTGGGAGGGTAACTATGAGGTGCGTATTTTAAACCATTTCCCAGAATTCCCCAGTGAGAATGAGCTCTAATCTCTGGCTGCAGCAGCTGTTTAGATAGTATACCCTCTATTGTCTGCCTTCCCTTCTCTGATCCAGCTCCTCTCCCTTAGGAATCTGTCTTTTATTTCCCAAATAACCATCTTGAATCTTCTTAGCAGGGTCAGCTTCTGAAGGAATTCAAACGAAGATAAACGCAGAATAGGCAAAAAAGCAAAACAAAACCAACAGAAAATCCAAATACCTCTCTCTCCTTGTGATACAAGTATTCTCTGCTTCAGTAACCGTCCTCTGTGACCCTTCTTCACTCACACTCACTTCTGTGCAAGGTAGCACTTGTCCAAACAGGCCCTTTGTGAGGCCCACATGACCTGGAACCATATACTCTTGGCTGGATGTCCCCAGGGTTCATTGAATGTGATGGGGGCACAACAGATACCTTCCAGTGCCGCGAATGAACAGATGAATGGTTATGTGTTTTTCCAGACATAATGGCTTATGAAAGATTTAGCTGAAGAATGTGCATCTTAGTACTGTTAGCTGAAATCCTGACTGAAGGCTTGTGATTACCTCGGTGTTTTCCAATCTGCCCAGTTTTACTTTTGGCCTGGTTGCTGTGTACTGTAGGCATGTGATCAGCACTGGTTTGTGGATGGGAGGGTGTGCAAAGGACAAAGGCCTACAGTTTGTTTGGTGATTTTTTGCTTGAAGTTAACAAATACCTCTAAAATTTGTCTTCAGTGAAGAAAATGGTATTCAGCACACCTAAACCGGGTGGTAAATGGTGTTTCTTATATCTGATGCCTGGAAGTTTCTAAAAGATCCAGGAGGATGCATAGATTTTCAGAGACTCAGCTGAAGCATCTCCTATCCGATGAGTTTGGTCCTAGCATTGCCCAGAGGGGTGTCCTTTAGCACTTTTCTTACTGAGCGTTTTTGCTGAATTTAAAGCCAGTGAAATTTGCCAGCGCAGGGCTTCTCAAATCAGAGGACCTCTGTTTCCTAGAGAATACGCTTGGCTCACAAGAGCACATGCCACCCACATTCCAGAACTGCACCAGAGTGTAGGCTCCAAGCAAATGCCTATGCGCACCCTTTACCTTCTCTGCATAAATACATGTTTGAAAGTGCATCAATTTGAAGGTCAGGTCTCCTGACTTTTTTTTCTAATCACTTTTTACCCTTTCCCTGTAATTTTCATTCTCCTTTTTTCTTCTTCTCCTTTCTCTTAAAGCAGTGATCAGAAATGGATGCAGGTTGTCTAGTGTGGTAAAAGCATTCAGCAAGTGGCCATTAATACTGAAGGAAGCAACAGTGAGTTCTTCAGGCACTTCCGTACGGAATTTATGCCGTAAAAGCCAAGTATGTTTTCCAGTGTTCCTAGTGAAAGATTATCTCTAGTTTGTAAAATGGAACATAAAAATGTACATGGAGTATCTCTAGGGTAATCCAGCAGTAAGAGTGTCTCTAGCAGGAATATCCCGAGGATAAGTAACTAAAGTATACAAATGAATAGCTAAAGCTTTGGTTCTAAAGTAATTATGAGTTTAAATAGAGTTGTGTAAGTTTTTTAATTTCTTACTCTGATATAATATTTGAACTTAGACATATTTTGTTGACATGTTTTTCTTTTTAAATTTGGTAACTGTTGTAATGAAACTTTACTTACTTTTTTATTTTAAAAAATCACCAAGTTTCAAAGAAGTTTTAAGACTGTATTGGTGTTCTCTTACTATTTTAATAAATTACCAAAAATGTAGTGTATTAAAATAACACAAATTTATGACCTTATGGTTTTGGAGGTCCGATGCAAGAGGAATATGTGTAGGTTCAGCTGCGCTGCCCCAGTGCTCTCATACCCCAGTGAGCACATGGGGACACCTGCTGGTCAGTTCCAGTCACCTGCGTTTATAAACCTGGAAGGCGGCTCTTCTCAAGGGCATCAGCATGTCCTACTTCAGTGCCCCTGTTTTACTTTCCATTAGGGCATCCCTTGAATAGGCCAGGTTTCCATGTTCCTCCTTGAAGGCCAACTCATCAGACCCTCGGTCCGTGCTAGGAAAGGGGCAGTTGACCTGTGCATCTGGTCCTGTGAGCCCTAGAATTGCATATCTGGTTACCCGGATTTTCTGGGCCTGGAGCTCAAACACACTTGAGGCCTACATGTTATCTCTAGTTTGACCAAAACTCAGTCTCTGTGGTCAGTAGACCTGACACTTTGTCCTTCAGATTATTTGATGATGAGCAGACCCTCATTGTCCTGAGAACTTGACCATGAAGAGTGGTCATGCAAGGAAAAAGGAGGCAGGGGAGGCAGGGGCTGAGGGAGGCCAGTTTGAATCAAAAGGGAAAAAAGGAGAAAATGTCATATAAAGAAATGGAATTTCTGCACAGTTACCCTATGGGTGGGACCATCAGCTCTAGATGCATCAAGTATTGAACTCTTTGCAAGCAAATTCCTTTCTTGTATGTGGCCATCTAATGAGAAATGCCTGTGTCAGCTTTGATGTATGGTTAGATTTACCCAGCAGGAGGAAGGAGAGAAATAATTTTGAGTGAGGGAAAAGGGAAAAGAACCTCTCAAAAAAACCTGAAATTGTTGGTTTTAAAGAATAACCAAAATAGATTAAAATTTCAATGTTCTTAGAGTTCAAAGCTGGGTGGCTCTCTCTGTAAAATTTGACTTTTATTTTTATCAAAGTAATACATATTCATCGTTTTTATTTCAACAGCAGTTTGCCTGCTTGGCTGCTCCCCACCCCTAATTCAGGCTTTCCAGAGGCAGCCTGTTCAGCTGTTAGCACTCTTTCTTCTGTTATCTTCGCCTTGTTTTCAAATAACATGTTTGCATCATTATGTTGTTCTTTCTTTATTTTTGAACCTCAGACATGTTCCGCTGCATCCTACTCTGAAAGAGGAACAATTAGTTCTCTTACCACCACCACCCCAAACTACCCACAACTTTTCTTTTTCTCATTCTCCATATAGAGTTTTTCTGCAATTCTGGGTTAAGTAGATATTGCATTGTTTATGTTATCGGGACTGTGAGTGGGCATTTTGTGTGTGTGTGTTCAGGATAGCTGCTTGTGTACACTTAATGCAATATTTGTGTTGTTACAGGATTTTAAACAATGATTCAATTCCTTAATGTTATAATTTCTCAAATGTTTTACTTTAAGCTTTTAACTTTAACTTACAAATTTATTATTCTGCCCATAATCTATTAGTACTAATAGTATTTATAAGGAGGGTTTTTATCATTGTTTGGTCTAACTTACAAATTTATTTTTAAATCCTGTAAGCAGCTTTACACTTTATTTCTTACTTAATATTTTTAAATATTTCATTTAGCCGACTAATAAAACCAAGAGCTTGGACAATCCTAATAAATTTAGCAAAGTAAACTTACAAATATGCTGCTCATCTTAGATTGATCTATTTTTCTTGTTTTCTCTTTTCTATTTTTATCTTCTTTTTTGTTTTCAAAATCATTTTCTCAAATTTATCTTTCTGAGCTTTGAACAAATTTTTAATTTCTGTTATTGTTCAATTCCTGAGAGATCTTTCTTGTTTTTCAAATATTTCTTCAAAAGTTTTATTACTTTCTCTTATCTCTTTTACAATGTTAGATTTATTACATTATAGAAGTTTCTCCTGCTGCCTGTATTGTTCCTGTTTTATACAAATCCCTTTTTATGTTTGTTTGTTTTGCTCTCTCCCATTAAATGCTTTCTTCTAAGGTCAGAATCCTGGGTCTGACAATTTGTCCAGAGAGGAACCTTCTAATTCTTGGAGGGCTGCAAGCCCACTGCTGGTCATCAGTGAGCTGAGTCAGGTGAGGAAGCAGGGAGAGGGCTCAGTTCACCCCAGGTTTCTCCTGGTGCAACACCTCACCCAGCTCTATCTGCCCATCTTGGGTCTCGTGCAGAGCTTCTCAGATCAGCCTTTCCAGAGAGAAAGCCTGTCTCTACCCTGGATTGTTGAGGCTGTGCCTTGAAGTACAGCTCTGGTGCTTCTGCTGGGAATTTAGGAAGAGGAGGAAGGTATAAAATGCACTTTAATGAGCTAAGCAGCGGTTCTCAACCTGTGGGTCGCGACCCCTTTGGCGGTCGAATGACCCTTTCACAGAGGTCACCTAAGACCATCCTGCATATCAGATATTTACATTACAATTCATAACAGTAGCAACATTACAGTGATGAAGTAGCAATGAAAATAATTTTATGGTTGGGTCACCACAACATGAGGAACTGTATTTAAAGGGCCAGAAGGGTGAGAACCACTGAGCTAATGGAAAGTTTAAAGACACATAATACCAGAGGAAAAACAAGAGTCAATCATATGCATCTTCTTTCCTTTCCCCTTGCACTCACTCAGCAAACATTTACTTAGTATGTTCTTTGCACATGACGATAGGAACCCCATGATCATCAAGAAGCCAGTCACAGTTCATGCTTCATGGTACTTAGAGACAAGCCAGCGGAAGAACACTAAAGAAATCATTACATAATCACTTAGCTGATTACATTCTGTGAAGTGCTATGAAGTAAAAGACAGTGCTAAGATAGTATATAAAAGGGGAGTAACATGTTCTGAGTGTGTATGTGTAGAATTATGAGTTAACTAACCAAGGTTGGGAAGATGGGGGGTACATTGGGGGAGGAAAGACATTCCAGGCAGAGGGAGTAGGATGCTTAAGACCCTGTAGTCCAAGGTTTGGAAAAAAAGTGGCTTGTTTGGGACTAGGAAGGAAGCCTGTGTGGCTGGAGACAGTAAACCAGCCAGAGTAGCAGCAAGGAGGTGGAGAGGTGGGCGGGGCAGTATATCCCAAAGCCAGGATAAGGATTTGGGGGTGGGGGAGGGGGAACTCAGTCCAGTCTGTTTTTAAAAGGATTAGTCTCCTTGCTGCTGAAGAATTTATTGAAGGGAGAACATTTAATTGCTCTGTGGGTGTAAAATTATATAATCTTTCTGATAAATACTTTGGCAAAATATATTCAGAACCTTTAAAAATTCATAGCCTTTGTTAATACAATTTTTACAATTCTAAAAAAAAAAGGACAACAGTTTTTATACTCATCTATATATATAAAAGCCTAAGCAACTGGCCGACCTGCCAGTAGCTATGATGGGCAATGACCACCAGGCGACGCTTAGCACAGGAGCTGCCCAGTGACAGCAACTTTTCAGAGTGCCCTCTCACACTTCAGGACCCCTCGGGGGATGTCGGACTGTCAGTTTCGGCCTGATCCCCGCAGGTTAGGCCCAGGGGCCCCACTTGCCAGAGGGACCCTACTCACTCCACAGACACCCTTTGAGCCCTGGTGCCATCCCAGGTGTGACCAGCTCGGGAGAGACCACGGACGATTGGCTCCAGGAAGTGTCCTGCACATCTCCCCCAGTCCCGCGCCACCAGCCACCTTCTAATTGATTTCCTTTCAGTGTGCCCGAAGCCATGCACTAGGACTCTAGTATATTCATATTTGTTTATAGAAGTGAAAAACTAGAAACAATTCAAAAATCAAATAAGTATAGCAACAACTAGAAGTATTGCCTATTCAGTATTTTTAAGTATGTATATTTTAGATTTTCTAATAAACTTGATAGGTAATATTAATGTTCTTATATACAGGAAAGTAATTTTAGAGGGAAATCACTGCAAAGTTAAGTATCTTTTCTAATGTCACAGAGGTGGTGGGTAGGAGGCCTGGGCTGTTGGAACCCAGACCCTGGGCTTTTACATGAAATTACTGATTGGCAACCAGTTTAGCAGCTGGCGCACCAGAGGATGGAATAATACAGACATGGAAATGAAGTCCTCAAAGAAAATTTTAGGACTTGGATAAAACGCTTAGAATATAGTATTCAATAAAAAGAACCAAGACAGCCCGGCTGGTATTACTCAGTGGTTGAGCATTGACCCATGAACTAAGAGGTCACTGGTTTAATTCCCGGTTGCAGGCTTGATCCCCAGTAGGGGGTGTGCAGGAGGCAGCCAATAGATGACATTTCTGTCATCAATGTTTCTCTCTCTCTCTCTCTCTCTCTCTCTCTCTCTCTCTCTAAAAATCGGTAAAAAGCATATTAAAAAAAAAAAAGACCAACATACAAAATTGGCTATATAAACTTTTGATTATGCAAATGCAAAGGTATATGTATAGAATGTGTGGCAGGATTATTCATCTGTAGTGGCCTATAATTCTCTTAAATCTTCCTGTCCTCCCTAGATCCTGAAATTCTTTCCTTCTTACTCCAAGGGGCCTTTCCCCAAGCCCATACACATAATAGTCGTGATCACCCGCATAGAAACTGCTTTGAAGACTGTACCTCCCAACGACAAACATTGCAAGCAACTGATGTGCTGAATAACAGTATTCACAGGCTTGCTTGAGGAGCAGGTTTCTCTACTCCCTGAAGAGAGAGCTGAGAAACAGAAGCAGCAGCCTGAGAGAAGGAGCAAATGGGAGGAAGGAAATGAAAGACCTCAGTCCTTGGGAGGAAATAGAGTCTTCTGCGGCAAGTACCAGGAACATCTAGACACTGATTCCATGCCAAGCAGTCCTGGTTGCTAAGTCAGGAATTCACCCATTACCAGTTTAGCGTCCCAGCATGTCTGCCTCCATCCAAATGGTTCCTGCAGGCAGTCCAGGCACTGAAACCTTTAGGGGATTTAATGTCCAGGGAGGAGCTGATGGATGGCATAGAATTGGAGCTAGGACAGCAGTTAATATACTTCTGTTACAAGAGGCATAGAAACAAAGAGAAAATACAGACAAATGTCAACTATGCTCATACATTGACAGTGGGTATAGGTGATTATTTTCTTCTTTAACATTCACTGCATTTCAAAATATGCTATGAGATATAGTATTTATAATAAACACATTTGAAATGAAGGAAAGGTAATGTACAGTCTTCATGGGGACATGTACCTGATATATGGCAACTCCAGATCCACATTGAGTTGAGCCAAGGGAGCGTCTTCAGTGGTGCCAGGAGTTCTCTCTGAAAATCAATCTGAGTTCAGTGCAATTATAAGTAACCAAATTAAAAATCTCAAAGTTCTTCACTGTAAAACACAGGTATCATCATCTTAGCTTAGACAGCCAGCAGCAGAGCCTGGAAAGAAAGGAGCAGTCGGAGGGCTCTGATTGATGGCAGAATGAAATTAAATTTGGGGGTATGTGTTGTGCTCCGGACTAGTAGCTGCATTGTGGCCTATAATCTCTTCAGTGTGCCTTCCTCCATAGTATTTATCTAAGTTGCACTTATTTTTATCCATGTGGCCAATGAATGTTTGATTCCTTCAGTAGACTTGAACCTCTACAAGAACAGAAACTATCATTTCCTTTTAAGTATTGAAAATTCATTTTAGAGATTATTCTTGGTGAATAGTCATTGCTCAATAAACATTGGTTTAGAACACTTCACCCCAAAGCCACAGAATATACATTCTTTTCAAGTGCACATGGGTCATTCTCAAAGATAGAGCATATTTTGGGGCACAGGCAAAGTCTCTTCAAATTCAAGAAGATAGAAATCATATCAAGCATCTTCTCAGATCATAATGCATAAAACTGGAAATCAATTACAATAAAAACAATCCAAAAAAATCAAACACATGGAGACTAAACAGCATGCTATTAAATAATGACTGGGTTACCACAGAGATCAAAGAAGAAATAAAAAACATCATTACAACAAATGACAATGAAAACACAACAATCCAAAATCTATGGGACACAGTGAAAGCAGTCTTGAGAGGGAA